>PVHP010037523.1:0-17329 GCA_004024765.1 Zapus hudsonius
AGTGGGTATCTAGTTTTCCTAGTAACATTTGTTGAAAAGACTATCTTTTCTTCCCAAGATATTTTTGATGTCTTTGTTGAAAATCAGGTGACTCTAATCATTTGGGTTTATTTCTATGTCTCACACTCATGTCTGTTTATATGCCAGGTCCAAATAGTTCGTGTAACTCTGACATGGTAGTATAATTTGAAATCAGGCATTGTGATACCTCTAGTATTGCTCTTTCTGCTTTGGTTTGTTTTAGTTCTTCAGAGTGTTTTGTGCTTCCATATGAATTTAAATATTGTTTATTTTTTTAGTTGTTTGGAAAGTACCTTCTAAAGTTTTTGGAAAGAGATTGAATTGACAGATTTTGCCGAGTCATTAGCATGGAAGGCTTTTGCATCTTCTAACAGGTTCTCTCTTATCCTCCACTGTTCTGAAGTTTGTAATGTACAGGTGCTTCATCTCCTTGTTTGGGTTTATTCCTAAATATTTATTTTTTAAATTTATTTTCAATGGGATTCTCCCATAATTTCTTTCTCAGACGGTGTGATGGTTAGGTTTTGTTGTCAACTTGGATCTTTTTAATTATCTTGGGTAGGTCTCTGAGGATGTTTACAGGAAGGCAGCCTCTCAGTAGGGTCCAGGATGTAAAGAAGCTCAAAGAAGCTAGAAGTAAACATCCTTCCTGTGTGGACAGTGCAGGAAGGAAATTCCAGAGACTCAGGAAGCCATTAAGTCTGAGATAGGTTGCAAGACCCCACCTTAAGCCTATATAAAAGAGAAGAAATTCTCTCTGGCCCTCATGCCTGTTCCCTGTTCTGTATGTGTATGGTGTAGGTGATGGGTTTTTCTCTCTGCTTGGACCTGTGAAAGAGGGCCAGCCTCTTTCGCTGTTGCAGAACTTCCCCTCAATCTGTAGTTTCAATAAATACTTTCCTCCCATAAATTGTGCCTGGTGTGAAGATTCATCCCAGTGGTGTGTATGACAGACAGATTTTTTTAAATTTTGTTATATAGAAAAGCTACTGATATTTGTAGGTTAACTCTGCACGTTACTACTTTGCTGAAAGTGTGTATTTAATCTAAGAGTTTCTGGTGCAAACTTCAGTATCTTTTTATAAATATTTTGTTTATTTATGTGAGAAAGAGACAAAGACGGAGACAGAGAGAGGGAGAGAGAAAATGAGTGACTATGGGCATGCCACAGCCTACTGCCACAAACTCCAGGAGCATGTGCCACTTTGTGCATCTGATTTACATGGGTACTGGGGAGTTAAACCTGAGTCATCAGGCTTTGCAAGAAAGGGCCTTAACCACTTAGCAATCTGTTCAGCCCCCGGGGTCTATTATATATGGGAATAGGAATACATCAACTACCAATGTGGATCATTTGACTTCATCCTTTCCTGTGAGTATCATTTGGATTTCTTTCTCTTGATTATTGCTCTCATTAAGACTTTAAACAATATATTGAGTAACAGCAGAGACCGGCAGACACCCTTTCCTCATTATTTATTTTAGAGAGAATGCTTTCAATTTTTCATTTAGCATTATTGGCCCTAGGTTTTTTATTTGTCTTTTATTATGTGGAAGCATGTCCCTTCTATTTTTAGTTTCTTCATGGCTCTTACGATTTAGAAATATTGAACTTTGTCAGAGCCTTTCTGGATTTGTTAAGAAAGTCATATGGTTTCAGCTCCTGTACATCCCTCCTCTCTCCTTTATTCCCTTCCTTTCTTCTCATCTAAATGTAGTATCTTTAACTCTGTTTTCCATCCCCAATATCCTTTCCTCCACTTTATCTAGTCTATTCTTCTATTGCACATAAGTGTATATGGTCTATATGGATGTATATATCATATACATATGTGTGTGGGTACATGTGTGTGCATGTGCATGTGTGTGCACAGGAGTGTGGGGGCCAGAAATTGACATTGAGTGTCTTCCTCAATCACTCTCCATTTATTTTCTTAGGCAAGGTCTCCCATTTACTTGGCTAGTCAAGCTTGCCCACTGGTATAGGGAGTCCCCTGTTTTGCTTCCGGAGCACATGCCTACCTGGCATTTATAAGTAGTGGATTTTGGTGAGAGCGGCTACTGCAGTAGGTGGGTCAGTAGAGGAAAGAAATCATATTTCTTCCTACAATATGAAAGGTGGTGGCTATGCTAGAGAGAGGATTAGTTGTTAAAAATGAGCTCCCTTGAGAACATTTTTTCAGGGAACATCCACAATTTAGAGAGCCTCAGTTTGGCTTTCCACAGCCCCTTGAGAGAGGAAAGGCATACAGAGGCAGTTATGGAGAGCAGGAAGGCCAAACAGATGACAAATGCCACAGGTTACAGGTGACAGGAAGCTGACTTGGACTGAGAAGTGCATAGAGAGAGAAAGTCTTACACTCTACACATTTAGTAGCATTTTGACTTAAACTTATTGGCTTAAATAACTACTCTAGTTTTTTTAAATGTTTTACCCCCTCCTACCATTGATCTAATTTAGTTTTTGAACTTTCTCACTATTGGCTAATCTTTGGGGTTTTTTTTTTATTTCCATTGCTTCTTATTTATCTAATCTCTTGCTCTCTTCTCTTCCCCTCTATAACATTCTTCTCCATTTCACTTCGTTTTCTTCTCTTTTGATTTTGAATCTTATTTCTCATTTTTGCCTACCTTTCACTGGCTCCTTTCTTTATCTCACTCATCTACTGTTTTCACACATATCCTAACGAATTTTTAACTTCGTAGCATATTCTCCAGTAATTTCGCCATTTACAGGTGTATGGTCATTGGTTATAAGTTAGTGAGCTATAATTGCTTTTAGGTATATTTCTATAATGTGTATGCTTTCATGTAGTTGGGGCTCTACCAGTTTGTTTCCACATTTCTGAGTGGTATTAGGGATCAACATTTCAAGGGTAGGCTACTCAAAACGATTACCTCCCCCAACCAAAATACCCATAAGAGATATCCAAAATAGCAGATGCACAAATTGCAACACAGAAATGTAAACAAAATGGAAAAGAAAATCAAGACTCTTCCAAAAGATCTTAATTTCTCAAACAATGAATTCAAAGATACAGAAATAGGTAAAATACCAGATGAAGATTTTCAAAGTTTGGGGGTAAAATTTATCAATGACCCAAGAGAAAAAAATAAGTAGATCAATTCAATCCAGAAACGAGGGAGGAATAGTAGCAACATAGAGGGAAGAGTGAGTCAAATAGATGATGAAATCAGCAATGTGAATGAAAAAGTCATCAACAAAAAAGAAAAATTCAGTAAGGAAATTGAAATTTTTGAAGAAAAAAATGACAAGAAATTTTCAAAATTTGAGGAAAAACTCAGGGAATCAAATATCACCTTTATTTGCAGAAAACAAAGAGATTATATAAAATCCATAAAATTTCTACCAGAAAACTTTTAGATGTGATAAACACTTTCAGCAAAGTAGCAGAAATCAAAATCAAAACCAGTAGCTTTTCTCTATATACAAATAATGGACTCAGTAGGAAAGAAATAAGAGAAAATATTCCATCTACAATGCCTTAAAATACTTAACCAAGGAGGTGGAGAAACTCAGAAATGAAAACTTTAAGGCACTGATGAAAGAAGTTGAAGAAAATATTAGAAGATGAAAAACTTCCCATGCTCAAATACAGACAGAATTAATATTGTAGGGAAAGACATACTACCCAAAACCCACGTATTTAATGTAATTTTCAGCACAATCCTAAAGGTATTCTTGACAAAATTAGCAAAAACAATCCTAAAAATTACATGAAGTCACAGTACACCACGGATAGCCAAAGCATTCCATAAATAAAAGAGTGATTCTAGAGAGATCACACCACCCTTCCTCAAATTATGCTCCAGAGCTACAGTGACAAAGCTCAGACTAACACAAAAACATATATGTACCAAGAAAACAGAGCAGAAGACACAGAATAAACCCACACAGGTACAACTACCTATGTTTTTTCTATTTTTATTATTTATTTGTGTGTATGTGCATGTGTAAACGGGTGCAACACACTTGCCATGATGTATGTGTGGAAGCCCACTTTTCCGAGACAGGATATGTCTGTCTGTCACTGCTGCGTATAAAATACCAGATTCTCCTGGATCTACCTCCCATTGCTATAGGCACAATGGGATTACAGACATGTGCACTTTGCAACCGGCTTTACATCCAGGTTTATGTGGGCACTGAAGAAATTTGAAGTCGGGTTGCCAGGCTTGTAAGCACATGCCTTTAACTGCTGAGCAATCTCCTCAGCTCAGCTACCTATTTGACAATGCTTTTAAAAACATATTGGAGAAAAGATAGCCTCTTTAACAAATAGTGCTGTGATAACTGGATTTCCACAAGTGAAGGAATGAAACAAGATAAAATCTCTCTGACGAAGCACAATTCAATTCAAATTTTAACAAAGACATTACTATAAGATCAAGAACTTTGAAACTGCTATGGGAAAACATATGGAAAACACTTTAATCTATAAGAAATCAGCACAGAAAATAATCGCAAAAATTAAAAAATGGGATTACAGAATTTAAAAAGCTTCAGTACAACAAAGAAAACAATTGCCAGAGTGAAGAGACAGCCAACAGAATGGGGAAAAATATCATTACCAACTACACATCAGACAGAGGATCAATACTGTATAAATGGAATACCAAAACCCCTCAAGTCATACAGTCAGTAAAGGGGCCAATAATCTGAACAGACAAAAGAAGAAATTCATATGGCCAATAAAGACTTGAAAAATTGTTCAATATGCACAGAAATACAAATTTAAACTGGCCTGGAGTTCCATCTCATCCCAGTTGAAAATGCTATGACCAAGAAAACAAATGAGTACAAATGTCGCGGAAGATGTTAGGAAAGAAAAACATTGATTCACCACTAGTGGGAATGTAAACTTGTATAGCAACTATGGAAATCAGTATGGAGATTGCTCAAAACTCTGAAAACAGAGCTACCATAGGAGCCAGCTAAACACTCCTGGGTATAAATTCAAAGGGATCTAATTCAACTTACCATAGAGATACTTACACATTCATTTTTGGCTTCATTTTTCAAAGTAGCCCAGAAATGGAACTAGCCTAGATGGCCATCAACAGATAAATGAATAAGGAAAATGTAATGCATCCACATAATTGAATTTTATGTAGCCATAAATAAAAATGAAATCATGACATTTGAGAAAAATCAATGCTACTAGAAACTGTTACATTAAGTGAAAAATAAGCCAGACTTCGAAAGACAAATACTAAATGCTTTCTCTAAGTGGAACCTGGATATTTTTTATTTTGTATATAAATATATATGTATATACATAGGGTGTGTTGTGGTTAACTTCTCGTTGCTGTGACCAAAGGCAGCTGATGGGAGGAATGGGTTTATTTGGCTTACAGACTAAAGGGGAAGCTCCATGATGGCAGGGAAAACAATGGTAAGAGCAGAGGGTGGGCATCACCTCCACCACAGCACTGCAAACAGTGGCAGAAAGGTTTGCCAAAACTAACAAATAATATTTTAAAAAAAGAAACAATAAAGAAAATGAGTAAATTAATGAAATATATAACAGGTATATAATAAAAAGGAATGCCACAAACAAAAATAAAAACTGGCAAGGGGAAGCTAGCTATAACCCCCACAAACCCACCCCCAACAACACAGCTCCAACAAGGTTCCAATACCCAAACTGCCATCAGCAGGAGATCAAGTATTCAGAACTTTTACATTTGCAAGGAACACCAAGATCAAACCATCACAGTGTGTATTTATAAATTCATATGTCTAGATCATGAAACTAGAAAGGGGATCATGAGAGAGAAAGAGACATCTTAAGGGGGGGAGGGAAATAGAGAATATGAAGGAATACATGTAGAAGTTGGAACTAACTGGAGGAAAGGGAACCAGGGTCTATGGTCAGGGTGTGGGAGATGGGAATAAATTAGAACAAAGTATAATACATACATAGGTGATAAATAGGTAGATAGATGATAGATAGATAGATAGATAGATAGATAGATAGATAGATAGATAGATAGATGATAGATAGATAATAGATAGATGATAGATAGATAGATAGATAGATAGATAGATAGATAGATGATAGATAGATAGATAGATAGATAGATAGATAGATAGATAGATAGATAGATAGATAGATAGATGATAGATAGATAGATAGATAGATAGATAGATAGATAGATAGATGATAGATAATAGATAGATGATAGATAGATAGATAGATAGATAGATAGATAGATAGATAGATAGATGCCATGATGAAGTCCTTCACTTTGTATGCTAACCTAAAAACATTAATAACAAGGTGATATTTTTGTATCACTGTTCACATATTCATTGCTAGAAATTAATAATAAAATTAGTATTTTTAATTCTCATATACTATGAACTTTTTGTGTCTTTTTTACTTACAGGAGAATTTTTTGTAGATGTTTTGGGATTTCTGCATAGATAATCATGTAATCAAGTAGACAACATTTCTGTATCTTTCTGCCTGATCAATATATGCTTTTCCTTGCAATTTTTCATTGGCTAGATCTTTAGTAATTATGTTTAATATTGTTAATGGTGAGAGCATTTGTTCATAAGGAAAGCAGTCAGTCTTGAGCCATTAAGAAGATTAGCTTAATTAATTAATTAATATAATAAGATTAGCTAAAGGGTTATCTGTGAAGCCTTTTTTATCAAATTTGGGGACTTCCTCTACATTCCTATTTTTTAAGTTTTTTTTTAATTATAATTAAATGTAGAGTTCAATTAATTTTATTTTCTTCCTTGATTCCTATGGCCATGTAACTTTTCCTCTTTAGATGGTATATGCATTATGTGGTGGATTTCATTGATTAAATACTGAAACATTTTATTTTTATCCCTAGAACATGCATGGAAATTTTCATATCAGTATGTATATTCCATTTCTGTCATTTTCATTTGACTATTTTAAAAAGAACATTTTCTGCTCATCTGGTGAAGCTTTCTAGTCCTAAAAATTTCTTTCAAGCTTGTTTTAAATTTCTTTTTGAAGTATTTTCATGAATACTGAGTAAAAAGTTCTATAACATGATTTTAACTCCTATTTTATCTGCATTTTCATTTATATTAATGTGTTAACACTGTCATAACAAAGTCCCACAAACTGAGTCCTGAAAACAATAGTTATTTTCTTTTACTTTGGGAGGTTAGAAGTCCAACAATAAGGTGCTGGTGAGGTGGGTTTTTTCAAGCAAAAGCCATCTCTCCTGCCCAAAGGGTGGGGTTTTTTTTTTCCTATGGGTCCTCCCTTAAATTTCTTTCTCTAGGTATGTACATAGCCATTCTTTGTATCCTAATTTCCATGTATAAGGACACAGGTTGCGAGGGACTAGGGCCCACCTATATAATTTCATTTTATCTTAAATACCTTTCAAAAAGGTCTTATCATGGACATGGTGACACATGCCTTTAATCCCAGCACTCAGGAAGCAGAGGTAGGAGGATCACTGTGAGTTTGAGGACAGCCTAGAACTACTGAGTGAGTGCCAGGTCAGCCTGCGCAAGAGTGAGACCCTACTAAGAAAACAAAACAAAACAAAAAATTCTTAATTCCATATGCATTAGAACTTCTGAGATACTAGTATTAAGACTTCAAAGATGAAATGTGAGGGCATATCACAGTCCTTACACGCATTTATTTCTTGATTTCCTGTTTTCATTTTTAAATTATCTGGATTTTGTTATTGTAAATGATCTTTTGCTTGAAACCTTATCAATTGGGTATTACTTGAGCCTTCTGATGTAGCTAACAGTGCTTTATCAAGAAAGGGTGCTAACTCATTATATTCAGATACAGATAGAAGTCCAGGTCCATGGTGGTGGGCTCCTCTTTACTTATGAATGGAGCTTAGTGTAATGGCTCTCCATTAAGTATCCATCATTAATTTCTTTCCAAGGATGGGTACAAATACTTCATTATTGCCCCTTGCATGAACTACACTGGTACCAGGCAGTGGGAATGATACGGATCATAATATGGGAAAAATCTTGGCACTGTTATATTTGGTTTTTACCATTGAATTTTTACCATTAACTGGGGTGGAGGAAGGCCTTACCTTCCTAAGGCCTGTATCAGAGGTCCTTCTCCATTGCCATGTGGGGGGAAAGAGAGGCCTGCTTCCTCTAGGGAAGTCAATTTAAGTTTTTCCCAGGTGAGTCAGAGAGACAGCTGATTGGTTCAAATTTGACCAATCAGCCCCTAGGTTGTAGCTCTAACTAGACACCTCCCACTCAAAGGGGGGGGGGTATTTCCTGCAGTCGCCTGACCCTGTCACAGGAATTGCTGTACTTACTATTCCAAGGGTCTCCTCTAATACCATCCCAGTGGGTAAGGGGAGTTGCTTTGGGGGAGTGAAGGCTTCTCATGTCATCGCTATTGGTTACAAAGATTGAGCTTCGTTATTCTCACTGTCATGTGAGGAAGGAAATTTATAACTCTCTACTTTACCTTCCATGACAAAATTGCTATGTGGGTCTTGGGTGTCTCACTATAGCCTTACAATGGTGGAGGTCCAAAGCTCCCAGCTCACTTTTTCAGGTGTGGGAAAGGTGAGACCACCACATATTTTTCTGTGGTTTTTATTTAGATTACTTTCTAAAAATTTATTGTGGTGTTCAACTTTCCTATTTTCTCATTTATTCGGCCTTTCATTATCTGTACTCCTTGTAATTTTTGGAGTTATGACTCCAACTCTGAAAGTGAGCATGTAGGAATCCCAGAAACCACTGTGCTATTCCTTGGATTCTGTAGTTCTTAACAAATTAGCTTTCTGCCAGTATGTCAAAAAACTACTTGTATTTTTCACATATGTAATGTTTGGTATTTTTAACAGAAAAACATGAAAATGTGTTTCTTATTCACCTTCCCAAGAAATCTACAGTTTGTTTTGGAGTGCTGGGGATAGAGTTCAGGGCCTTGCTTTGAAGATAAGCTTTCTCTCACTGAGCTCTTCTAACCTAAGCTCTCTTAGTTGTTGTTGTTGTTGTTGTTGGGACAAGATGTCACTATATAGATATAGACCACACTGGTCTTGAACTCCCATCTACCTGCCTCCACCTTCTGAGTGTGGGGATTGCAAGCATGCACTACCATGCCAGGTTATTTACAATCTTTGAATGTCTATTTTATTGTATATAGTTACATATTTGAACAAAGACTAGGCAGTAATCAAAACTCTCTACTATGTAACAAAATTTCATTTGTAGCATGAAGATGAGGTGATGAAATGCATTACTTTGATATATTGAAAAGGTAATTAAAATATTCTTAATGTGATATAAACATATAGCATCAAAGGTATCATTTTAATTATTTGTAATGATTTGTATTTAGTACAAGCACATTTATAATGTGTCACCCTCACCACTATCTACTCATCTATTTAGGGCACCGCAGTTGATCCCATTACTTGGCTATTGTAAATAGTGCTCTAATCAACATGTGTGGGCAGGTGTCGATATTATATGCTGACCTTGATTCTTTTGATTATGTTCCCAGAAGTGTAGTTCATATAGTAGTTCTAAATTTAATGATATGTAAGATTTTATTTCTCCCATCCTTGCCGTTATCATCACCATCATCATCATCATCATCATGGGTCTTGCTATGTAACCCTTGTTTCTAACTCATGATACTTCTGCTTCAGCCACCTAAGTGCTTAAATTTCAGGCATCCACCACTGTATCTGGTTATTTTTGTATTTTCAGTGATAGTCATTGACAGTGTTGAGAAAAATCTATTTGTCAAACACTGAACTAATTATTACTATCACATATTTTTATATGATATTACAGCCCATTTCTATAAATTGCTTACTGAATTTTCAGAACAGTCCTGAAATTTGATATATTAATATCCCAACTATACACATAAAGAAACATATGTTTGTGAGTGTAAATTACTTGGAGTTATATAGATTACTACAGATTCAAATTTTTTAAAGCAGAAATTTATTCAAGTCCACTTATGTAGTATTTTACACACAAAACTGTACAGTCATCATCATTCAATCAACTATTCTCAGAATTGCTTCATTAGAAAATGGATTATTTTCCCTCCCCACAGCAAGATATTTCTGCTGCCCAAGTGATGCCTTTAATTACACCACCTTCTAAGAACAATCCCTTTGAGATCCCCAAATCCCTGTAGATCATGAAGAGATACTAGCATAGAACCTTCTCCAAACCCAATGCCTCACAATGGAGTTGTAGTACATGAAATGGTCACTCCTCAGAGGCATATGCATACATCCAGGAGGAGGACCTAAGCTGGGTGGCCCTGGATTCATAGTGTGGTCAGCCAGGACTGCGTGGCCTCCAGGACACCTTCCTCCTCATTGTCTGAGGCAGCCATCCATCCTAGAGGCTCAGGCTCAGGAAGGGTGTCAGTCACTTTACTGGGTGCTTTGCCCAAGGCCCTTGCTATAATTTCAAACAAGACTGTGTCAATTTCCATGCTGCTGCTTCTTCCATTTCTTCCTGGTTTTCCATGCTTTCAAATGTGTCCTCTAAGATCTCTATGTCCCAGCCTTCATCATGTCTTTGGACAGACCCTTCACGGTGGCTTGGATTTCTGAGATGTTCACAAGGCTCTGCATGGCCTTCATCACTTGAGGCAAACATAGGGCCACGAGCTGGTTCTTTATCCCATGAGCATGGAATTCTATGTGCTTTGGAAGCTTAGATCATCTCCTTGGCCAGAACCACAGGGACATCCTTCTGGCCCTTCTTGACTGCATCTTTCCCAGATGACTTCACTTTCTCTCCTTCTGTTTGAAGATTTCTTACTTGCCTCTCAACAACTCTCCTTTCCTTTCTTTTCTTCAATGACCGCTCATTGAACAGCTCTTTGAGGGCTTCTCCTTGGTTTTTTTTTTCAAACAGCCCCACAACGAACTGAGCTCCACTTGTCCCTTCTGGATTTCAGCACCCTCCACCAGGGCAGGTCACAGGCCCAGATTCAAATTTCTGTTGTATAATTTTGAGCTTTGCACTCTTTCAGTTGACAGTCTTGAAATATTTAAGAAATATTTAAATTAATGTCCTAAAAATATGTTCTAAAATTTCTGGAAATTTTTCCAGAAAAAAACAGGGGATGGAGAATTGAAGTAAGTAGTAATATAAGCTTTTAAAATCTGGGAGGTTCATTGATTAAAGGCTTGCCATACATACATGAGAACCTGAGTCTGGATCCTCAGAACTCATGTAAAAGCCATGTAAAATAGGACACACCTGTAATTCCAGCACATGAGAGATAGAGCCTGAGGCTTGCTGCATAGCTAATCCAGCTTAACTGGTGAGCTCCAGGTTCAGTGAGAGACTTTGTCTCAAAAAGCAAGGGGAGAAGTGATTGGGAAGGACATCCAGCATTGACCTCTGGCCTCCACACGCACACTTGCATGTATTCCTGCACACCCATGCATGCCTATGAACATGCACAGACATGCACATGACATACACACATAAACATGTAAAGCACTTTTATTGATTTTAATATTTTCATTCATGTATCTAATATACTCTGATCAAATCCATCACCCACCTACTTTTTTGTCCTGACTCTTCCTACTATTTTCCCCTTCTCAAATAGTCTCCTTTGTACTTTTATGACAAAAAAAAACCAAAAAACTAGATCTCACATATGAAAAAATATCTTTCTGAGGCTGGTGTTTTCTGCCTCAGAAAGGTCTTTGGGATGTAGTGAAGTATTGAACTTTGAAATTATGTGGAATATAGCTAAGGGTATAGATAAAACTCTATTTCCCTTAAATATAATGAGAAGAGAAATGCATAGATTTTATTATTTATATAGATTATTGCATTTGTATAGTTTGTCATAGTCAAACCTGACAGAATTCATTTTGATTTTATTGAATTATGAATGAGAATTTTATATGTATTTCTGATGTTTCACATTTTTATTTTCAAATATTTATTTATTTTTGTATCTACTTTCTTGATCTCACAAACTTATTTCAATATTAGAGTTACCTAATGAGTAAGAAATAAATATTGGTAGTAGTAATTTTCATAAAGTAATAGTGTAGTATTATATATCTTACTTTTAGATAAGCAAGCATATTTGAAAATAGAGAAGGGAGCTATGTGTGGCAGTGCATGTCTTTAGTCCAAGCACTGGGGAGGCAGAGGTAGGAGGATCACCATGAGTTCAAGGCGATCCTGAGACAACATATGAGTTCCAGGTCAGCCTGGGCTACAGTGAGACCCTACATTTAAAAACCAAACAAAAAAATAGAGAAGGAACAGGAGACAATTTCTCTTGGTGGTGATTTTAAAAAAATAAAGCTTGAGGGTTTTTATGTTGTTATAGTCATTATTTGGTAGAATTCAAATGAAGAGGGAAAAGTAGTAACATTTTTCATTATTGCTGTAACCAAATACCTGACAAAAACCAGCTTAAGGAAGTAAGGATTTCTTTTGACTTACTGTTTCAGGAACACTGGGTGAACATTTTCCCTAGGAGGACAAGAACACATGACTATTTACCCAAGACAGGAATCAGACAACCAAACAAAGCGCAACTGCAACAAAATCCAGTTTGGGTGAGCCAGTGATTTTATAGGAGCTACTTACAGAGCACTAGTGAGGCATTGCAGGAGTGCAGGTGACAAAGACAGCTCCATCAGTGCAAAGTCCTACCTCAGCCTGGATGGAGACCTTGGGGAAGCTGCCTCATGGACTCCCTCCTCTAGAGGACCTTGTCCTTCTTAGAGAATCTAGCTTTTCCCAAGATCGTTTGCATCTTGGGAAGGATGGGAGAGAACAATAGCTAGAATCCTAGGTAAGGATCTTGTCACTTGTGTCTTCTTCTAGGGAGTATCATTGCTTCCATTACCATGGACATAGATCTGGTTGACACTGTACTGTTCTGCTCCAAAGTTGTCATGGATAGTGGGCCAAAGCATTCTCTACTACAAGATGGCACTGTATTCTGCCCAGAGGAAAAATGTCATACAACAAGGGTATATGGTCCATCATGACATGTGGGCATGAGGACGAGAATAGGAAACTGGCTGGTCAATTGCATCTTCAGTCAGGAAGCAGAGAGAACAGGATATGGGACTAAGCTATAAAACCTCAGGGCTCACCTGTGGGGATGCTCTTCCAATAGAAAGGCTGTACCTCCTAAAGGGTCCACCATCTTACCAAACATCACCACCAGCTGAGGGCCAAGGCCTCAAACACATGAACTTATGGGGGACATTTAATATTCAAGCTGAAACAGAGGATGAGGAGACTGTGATAGAAGAAAAACTACAGTTGTTTCTGTCTTGTGTTTTTTTCTTTTTCTTATTAATTATGAACTTTGCTATATGAACAAATCATGCGATGATCCTATTCCCTTCATGTAATGCTCCTATACCCCCTCTTCCCACCACCATTCCACTGAGGGTACCCTCCATAAAAATTTTAATGAACTATGTATGGAATGATTTCAGAAGATGTTATTAGTGACAAACAGTAAAATCTATCACCTTTTGTACAAGAAATCAGGTAAATTTAAACCTAAGTGATAAAGTGCTGTAATCCCATCTACCCAGGAAGATGAAGCAGGAGGATTAGAAATTCAAAGATAACTTGAGCTACAGAGCAAGTTCAAGGCTAGCTGGAGAAAAATAGAGAGAACATGTCTCAAAAGTAAAGTGTAACCTAAGGGATGAGGATACTGCTTAAAGATAGAGTACTTTCTTAGTATGTGTGAGGACATTGAGTTCAAACCTCAGACACACACACACACACACACACACACACACACACACACACACACACACACACACACCAAAATAAAATAATCTGTGTAGGGCAGACATGGAAGCAACACCTGTAATTATAGCACTGAGGTGGCTGAGACGGGAAAATTGAGATTTCAATGCCACTGTGGACTGAATGGCAATACTCTGTATCTGCCAATACATTCCTATTGTTGGAAACTGATGTTCCCACTATGAGAGATGCACATCAAAATAGGAAATAGGGTAAAGCAGGATTGAGAAGAAGCATGTGATATTGGATTTGAATTGGAAGTGGTAGTATAAACTCATAATCATATGTGTTGATATGTTTAATGGCTCACATTTGGGTTTCTAAATATTTCTCACAAAAAAATCTGTGATTACTTAGTGATTTCTAGATATGTAACAAAAAATTGGGTCATATTGAGCTAGAAAGTAAAAAATGTTGAAATAAAAGTAATTTCAAAGGGTTCTTATGGTAAAATTTGAAGCAATTCAAACTTCAAAAAACAATGGCCTTATCTGACACAGGAGATCATATGTTTTAACATAACTAGCATGAAGTAAAACTAAAATGGAATGCTCTAATTACATAGACCTTGACCACTGGTATTTTAAATTTTAGTATTTGCATTAGTTTTAGAAATTCTAGTATTTAAAAAAATAGTGTGATCACACCACATAAAATTAAATGATGTATAGAAACACCAATTGAAAAAGCAGTAGTGTGGAAAGAAATATTGTATATGCCCTAGAGATGTTCAAATGACTTACATTGAGTTAATTCAATTAAAAAAAAATCACCCTACTATGGCAACTGAACAGAAAGAGGTTACATTTAACATAAAGCATAGTACATGTTATGATATGAAAAATAAATGTTCCAAATTTATAAGAAAAAATTTAAAGAGCTGGTTGAAGAGTAATATTGATGATGATGATGAGATGATAGCAGCAATAATGGTGATGATGGCATAAGCAACCTAGAATACACTGAATGGAAAAATCCATAAGTGCATTATAAAAGTTACCTTCTTGTTGCCAGAACAAAACACCTGACCACAAGCAGTTTATGGGAGGAAATGTTTTACTTCAGATTTAAGTTTTGAGTGTAAGCTTCATCATCATGGCAGAGAGAACCTTGAGAACCCACTCACAACTTCAAATATTCACAACACAGGAAGAGGGAGAGGGAGAGGGAGAGGGAGGAGAGGGAGGGAGGGAGAGAGAGAGAGAGAGAGAGAGAGAGAGAGAGAGAGAGAGAGAGAGAGAGAGAGAGAGAGAGAAACTGATTCTCAACACCCAGTAGGGCTACACTCCAGGTTCTCCCCATTGACACACCTCCTCCAGCTGGGCTCCACTTCCCAAAGGCTCCACTAACTGGGAAACAGTTGAGGATATGGGGAACATTTACATTCAAATCACCACATACCTGACATACTAAAATGAATGAAATAATAATTGGTGAAAATCTCTTCTTAGTGAAGAATATCAATCAAAAATATAAATGTTGTTAGATTTAAGAAATTGCTACTTTGCAATCACCAATGCAATGACAGCTTACCAATTTATTCTAAACCCACTGAGTAAAGACCCAAGGAACAGAATACACATAAGATCTCTAAACATGACTGCAATGAGAGATGCAGAGAGATTTGGGTCTCAAGTGTCACCTCCTGCAAAGGCCCGTGAGTGAAAGTCTTGATCCCCAAGGTGGTAGAAATCTTTAAGAACAAAGGCCTATTGCTCTTTTGGACACTGGGCACATAAGCTTCAGTTGGGATTGTAGCACCCCATCCCTTCCTCTTCTTCCTGTTCTGCTTCCTGACCAGGAAGTGAACAGTTCTGCTTGGCTTTGTGCTCTCACTACATGGACACATGCAATAAATCCTCCTGATCATAGGGTGAAACTTCTAAACCTGTGAGCCTAATCATATAGTGTGTGTGTGTGTGTGTGTGTGTGAAAAACGATTAACCCAATCCTACATGTTAATATGTATTATGGTAGACTTTTGTTGCCTCAGCCAATCAGTCAAGCAAAAATTATTAGAACTGATGTAGAGGGAAATAAGACAAATCCCACTCACGATACATTCCAGCAGACTTCAGTCAAAACTCTATTGACTGTTTTGAAATGAGAAGTCAGATGACTGTTGTAAAGAATTTAAAGAGATACAATAACTCACACAACCCTTAGTAACTCCTAGATCAGGAGGAAACATATGCAAATTAAATTTAATAAAGTTAATTAAATTTAATATGGGCTCTAAAGCAGGTGACAATCAATATAAAATTTCTTAGGTGTTAATATGATATCATTGTTTTAAAAAAGCATGTCTTTGTTCTTAGTAGGCAATGACTTAGCCAAATTAGAGCAAATACATGTATGCATATGAACACACTGTGTGTGCCCATAGATGGAGCATGTAAATGTGGGGAAAAGTTAACATATGAATGTAGGTAAACCTTTAAAATCAAGATTATAGAATTATTTCATGTTTGGGGTAGGCTCAAAATTTTCTAAATAAAAACCTCAGAGAAATGTTAAGGTTTAAAGAGTTTAATAACTTGCCAGACATGACACACACTTCTATTTCCCAGGTTCTCTTCACCCTGTCATTTGATCAGGTTTTCCTTCCAGAAGAATGCAGGAGAAGCAAGAGTATCAGCTTGTAGTAAGAATGAGCTTTTCAGTTGCTGTTATTTAAATAACAGTAAGAATGATTTTCATTTCTGTGATAAAATCTAATCCTTTGTCCTTAGTGCTTATTAACTACTGTGATCCTCTAGGTCACAGCAATCATTCTCATAAGCATAGTTTGAGTTGTCCACTGTGAAATTTGAGCCTACTGTCGAAGCATATCACACCTGTGTCAACCTGGCTGACACACCTTTCAAGCATCGCTTAGCTGGGGAAAAATCCAGAGTCTCTAGATAACTGATCCTTGAGTTTCCCTGGACTTCTCAGGCTTCAGTGGTGCATAAAACTTCCAGATTGTTAAAAAAATAAACCTCTCAGGAAGCTGTGGGTTTAATACCAACTATTTCTAAGAAAATCCTCCTTTTAAAAATTAGTTTTATTTATTTGCAAGCAGAGTAAGACAGAGAGAGAGGGGTGGGCAGGCCAGGGCCTCCAGCCACTGCAAACAAACTCCAGATGTATGCACCACTTTGTGTATCTGTCTTTACATGGATACTGGGGAATCTAACCTGAGTCGCTAGGCTTTATAGGCAAGTGCTTTAACCAATGAGCCATCTCTCCAACCCCAAACCCTCCTTTTTATAACATAGAAATATGGCAGGTGTTTATTTAAACTGAAAGAAACCAAATGATTGTCTATGTAATTTAGCATAAAGGCAGCCTGGGGAAACCAGAACACTATAGTCTTCTTGATTTTGTTTGATATTTTTCTGTTGGTATAAGACTCATACACACAAAGTTGTTCATTTTTCTTCCATGAAATTCTTAACCTCCATAGCTTATCAAGTTTTCTTTTGCTCTTCACAATAAATCAACAAAGAT
>PVHP010037524.1:0-17325 GCA_004024765.1 Zapus hudsonius
GAATTATCAGTATTATATTAATTTTATATGGCAGAAAAAAATACTACCCTGATAAATTACAAGAAGATGTATTCAAAGATAAAAACAAGAGCTTAGAGAAAAATGGAACAATAATTTTAATTCAAATTGAGACCCAGTTATAGTTGTGGAGATGACATAATAGGTCAAATGGCTATTTTCAGTTCTGACTTATCTGGTGCGAAGTGTCATTTATCAATTAGGCCCTAACCTGGGTAAAGAGGAACATCGACTCCAGAAATGATAAGCGACACATGTTTTCAATGGGTAATTAAAGGATTGCATAGCAACCAAGAGTGAAAATAAAGCAAATTAAGGATACATTGTAGCTTCCATGGATAAGATGTTAAATTCCCATTCCATAAAATAAAGAAATAAAGAGTAGATTTGTAATAAGCAGAACAACATTTCAGGATACAAAATCAAAAATAAAGACGTGAAATTATACCAGATTAAATAACAACTCATCTATTTCATTTAGAACAAATGAAGATTAAGTAATGGTTTCCAATGAATATTAAATTCACACTAGATAAAATGAGGAGATAAAGTTTAGGTAATAAAATATCAATAACATATTAAAAATTTAGGCCATAAAAGCAAAAATAAAATTAAGCTGCATCTAACTAAATCTCTTCAGCATATAGGAAATAGTCAATAGAACAAAAAGACAGCTTATACATTAGGAAAATATTTGCAAACTATATCTGATAGAGGTAATCTACAGAGTTTATAAATCAACACTGAAAAACCTTGATTACATATGAACAAAAAATGGAATAGATATTGCCCTCCAAAATATATGCAGTTGGCCAGTAGGTACATGAAAAGGTGTTGAACAGTATGAGTTATCAAACAATACACATATGCGGTAAAGTCCACAGCAAAAGACAAGTGAAAACTATGAGAGATAATTTCATACTATTCAATATGGGTATTATCATAAGGATTAAATATAATTGTTGATCATAATATATAGAAAAGGAAACTCTTGGATATGGTGTGAAAATGGATTGGTGCAGCTATACTAGAAATCATTAAGGAATTTCCTAAAGAAATTTAAATTAGAACTATGATGGAACCCAGCAGTTTGAATTCTAGGCATATAGACCAAGGAAATGAAATTGCTCATCTTTGAGGATATCTTTACTTGTATATTCACTGCACCCTGTATTTCAAAATAGCCAAGTAAAAGAAACAATCCAAGTGCCTTTTAAAATAAATTAATGAATAAAGAAGCCATGACAAGTAAACATGTATGCTATTGTGGCTTCGTTTTGTTGATAAGTTGAAACACCTTCTTAAAAGTAGATAATTGAAGAAAAGGGTCTATCTCAGGCTTACAATTTGGAGGTAAAGCTTCATGATTGTAGAGAAAACATGGAAGGGAAGGGGCTGGGCATCACATATTGCCATGGCAGCCGGAAGGTAGCAGCAAGAATTTAAAGCTGTATACTGGCAAGCTGGTCTAATATACCTCAAGGTCTTCTCCCAGTGACACAACTCCCTAATAAGGATCCTCCTACCAAATTGCCAATGGCTGAGGATTGAGTGCAACATCAATTCACAAACACAAGAAGTTAAAGGACACGTCTTATTCAAACTATCACATATCTTGTATTTATCTATCTTTATCTATATCTATCAATCGCTCTCTCTCTCTCTCTCTCTCTCTCTCTCTCTCTCTCTCTATATATATATATATATATATATATATATATATATATATATATATATATATATAATTTGTCATATTTTTTTGGTAAATCCTAGTGCCAGAATCTGGTCTCTCCCCCTACCCCAAAGTCAGCTATTCATCTAGGAGACCTCCAAAATATGAAGTTCATTGTCAAAACCTTTACTAACCTAAGAACTATATTGTAAGACCCTATTGCTTGAAGACACCACAGGTAGAAGTCACAGGACATTGAGGCATCAAGCTGGAAATGAGACAGAGCCATCTCCTTGGTAGCATGTTGTCATGGTGCTAGAAATTTACCTGTACGCTTCTGGGAGATAAAAGTCATCAAGAGTTTGCATAAGCAGTGGATCCTGCAAGCTACAAAAGCATCTTGCCAAGCAAGAAGTACCCACTGGTGCATTAGTGGCACATAATTTATGAGGGTAGCCAACTGCACTCTGATTGGATATGAGGCACACTCAATGGGAGGGAATTCAATCCTTGTACTGAGAACCAAGTCAGAAGGCTGTGGCTTGGAAGATCCCAGGTCCTAAAATGTTTTGTTCTTTGGCTAAATGGAGAGATTGTACCCTTCAAAAAGTCTTCAACATGCCTATGTTATTGTCCCATGCTGCTTTCACACCTGGTTAGAGAATCTGCTTCTGACAGATTTAAGTGAATTCTGCAGACATCTACAACCTATCAGAATGACAAGAAAAGAAAGCTGCCTGCCTAGTATTAGACTAGTCATCTCTATCTCACCTGCAAGGACACTGGAAACATTATACATAAAGTAGCAGATTAACTATGAATGCTGCTTTTCCTGCTAGCTTAAGAACCTTTTCCAGGTAGGTAATAGACACTAAGGTGATTCAAAACTCATCAAAGCAGAAAATAAGAGACTGCCCAGAGCTCAACAATAAAGGAGGCTTCTAACAGAGGGAGCATTGTGAAACAGAGGTGGAAAATGTAAGAACTGTAGGAAGTTAAGGAGTGCTGTGGGGTATTGTCCTCCCACAGGAACTGAAGGGTGCATTTAATGATCCCATGGTGAATGTTGATAGCCTCACTGTGGAGGACCCTCAGTGGAATGGAGAAGGAGAAGATGGGGCAGTACAGAATAATACGATGGAGTATGACCAATTGGTAGTCTGTTCTTTTATTCAAGTTCCCAATAAGATAATAGAATGAGAAGACGTAGGTCTTGGCCTTTGCTATGTTATGAATGAATCTGGAAATCACTAAACTATGTGAAATAAGCCAGATACAAGATGAAAAATAGTGTACATTCTCACTTCTATTTTGAACCTGAAACAAACAAACAAAAAAAAAAAAAAAACAGAAGCTGTGGATAAAGTGCATGCTGGGCAAGCTTGAGTACCTATGTCCAGATTCTAGAACATGCACAGATATCATAATGTCTGTAACCCCCAGTGAACAAAGACAGAGTTAGGAGAAATGTGCTCCAGATAGCCTGCTCAGTACAGTAATAAACAAGGAACCGATGAGAAATCTGCCTCAAAGTAAAACAAAAGGGAGATTGATGTTTGCAGTTGTCCTCTGTCAAATTACATGACTGGTATTTGTGTGCCCCCCTTTCACACCCACACAGCAGAAAATTTTACAATTTATTTTTAAATGGAAGTATGTGACTTTTCAATAATAAAGCAACTAAAAGAGAATATTGAGAAATAGTTCTCTAAGAGGCAAACTGTCCATTGAAGAAGGAGGAAATTAGGTCATACATAAGTGATGATGTGCAATATTTCTGCCACAGAATAAGTGCCCAAAAATAATAATGACAGAAAACTTAAAGTCATTGTTTTTCTTGCAGGCAGAGTAAAAGTGAGAGTACAGATTTTTAGAAAATATAACTTTATTATCCATAATTAGATACATTGTATAGAATTTTAAACTTTCTAATTCCTATTGTTACCAAAGAAAACTCACAAATACCTATTTTTTGATTTGATTATTGCTTATCCTAAATTCAATGTAGTGAACACTCTGTTTTGCAAATCTAATATTGCAAACATTTTCAATCTGAGCAGATATTCTGTACCACCCTAACTCAGCAAAACTTTAATATCATAAATACATCTCCAAGTTTCCATTATGGTTTTGTGAAAATTTTTGCTGAGTTTTCAGTGATAAATATCTCATGGTTCCTTTTTTTGTGCACTTCTAGGTAGCTTTCAGCATGACACATAGATTTACATAAAGATGAGTTCTAGGAGTAGAAGCTTGGCAAGAGTTAAATTCCTTCTGTTTCCTGAATTGTGGCTTTTTGTATAGATATCTGTATCTACATAAAACAGATTAAAAAAAAACTGAACGCTACAGGTATGCATACACAGACACATTCCTTACCCCATGTTTCATTAAGAAAAACATATTGTCAATTTTATAACTTCTCATTTATTAACTCAACACGGTGCTATAAATAAATTAGGAAATTATTGATATTTAGAAAATTAATAAATCAAAGAAATAAAGGTATGTTTGGTAAAAATTAACGCATCTTGTAGTACTCTCTCTCTCTCAGTAAGGTAAGATTCTATAGGTATAATACATTTTGTTAGGGATATATTTACTATAAAATGGAAAACCAAACTTAAAGCCATTTATAATTTAGAAATGTAGACAGATATCTGCCCAATATGTCCAATAAATTGTGGTATGTGTAAATTAAAGAACACCATATTTTGGCAGGTCCAACAAGCAAAACAATATTAATTTTTCAAAATGAACATTCATACAATTGTAAATATCAGTGCCTTGAAGCCAGATTCATCTGCAAGTACATTATGTATATTAAGTGGCATTATGGTGCCAGGACTGTGGCTCCTTCAAGAATGAAGTATTTTTCCTTCACTTCTTCAAACTGTTACATATTCAGATTTCAGGTACAGTTCTGGTTAGTGAAAATAGCTTCATTTAAGGTTCACCTATCCAGGGGCAACCTTCATGCAGGGACCTATGAAGTCCTCCACCTGGAGAAAATGCTAAAGGGCTATTTGGCCAGGTATCCCCTGATTTCTGGAGTTGCCTTATTTAGGAATGTAACAAAGTTCATCTCCTTCATGGTAATAATGCTTTTGAAACAACTCATTTTCCCAAGAACAGTCTCTTAAATAGTCCCATAACATCATCCTTGGAATTGTATTCTAGAGAATATAACTTGCAATGTTTGACTTCAAAAACAGTTTGACAATGATGAACTTAAGTTAAGATTTAGAAAAAAGCATTATTTAGCTACTAGTGAAGAACACATCACATGATGTAGGAAGAAAACTGTGAATATACCAAAACAGCAATGAAACTGAAAAAGGTACCTATATTAATAAAATGTATAGATTTTATAGATAATAAATTATAGATTGTGTAGGATTAGTCAATATATACCTAACAAATAGTACTTACAATGAGAATAAAATCAGTTTATACTATTAAATTATGAGCCAGAAAACAATAATTATTTATTACCAATTAAATGCTAGATATTAAAGCCAGAAAAAGTGTTTATAATGCTGAAATTATCTTCACAGGAAGGGAGAGACAGTTGAGAACCATTCAACAAAGTTATTTATAGGAGTAACTAGGCTCCAAAGAACAGCTAAATGCTAACCAAGATTGAAATGAACTTGATCAAGTACATTCTTGTCATTTGATAAAAATGGGATTTTGGTAAAAATGAAACAACATATAAAAATTTTAAGTGTATTCACCTGAAAAATTGAATCTCTAAGTTCATTCAAGGCATCTGAGCATCAGATATCTTCATTCTTTTATCTTAAAGGTGAGAATTCTCCCTGTGCTTATAGAAAATCCAAAGAGCTCTTTCCTATGGAGATGCATGTGGCTCCCTGCCAGGATCCTTTTTCTATCTTTAACTATCAGGACAATTACTTCAAATGAGTAACAATACAAAGAAAATGCAGCATGCCAGGACTATTGGTCTAGGAAAGCAAACAAACAGCAGCATACTTTGTAGAATTACAGGGTTTATCCAACTGTACTTGCAATTGCATGTACACATTCAAATGTTGAGAGTTTGGAACAAATAAAGGGATATATATCAAAAATATATAATATGTATTATATATAATATATATTCTATCAGATATGGAGTAGATTTTTTTTCTGAAGTACAGAAATTAACAACGTGATAAAAACTCAGATGACAAAGTAAACAGATGGTGAGATAGTTCAAACATAGAAGTTGGCAGAATAAACAAAATATAAAAACAACCAGAGTTGATACTGAGAATATGGTTCAGCAGTAAAGGACCAGTTACTATACAAACATGAGAATCCCCAGACCCCAATAGAAACAAACCAGGAGTGATCACACATTTATGTACCCACAATCCTGAGGGGAGCTGGGACAGGAAAATTACAAGTGCTCGCTGGCCATCCAGTCTGATCAATCGACAGTAGTCCCAGGCTCAGTACATCACAAACATTTTGAAAATCTCATAGAGATGGCATTATTGTAGGTAAAAGAAATAACTAGATAACTCACTAGATAATTATAATTCCTATAATTATGAGGAAAATGTTTAGTGGTCTTCCCATATGAAAATAGAAACCATGGTACAAGATGCTGCTAAAAATTGGTCCTACTTACAGTAATGTCAAATTCATGATCCAAACAATGAAAGTGTGGACATTATTGTCAGAAGCAAAACGGGCACAGATATTGTACCAAGTGTCCAGGTTGAATGACCTTGACATTTAAGAATGCCAAGAAACCTTGATTTTCAGTGAATCATTATGGAAATAGTTAATGAACTATGAAATTCCTAGAGGCAAACAGATGGATAGATAGCCAATAACACCAGGGCTCAATCTGTGTAATGTCACAAAGCCAAGGTGCTTGGTCAGGAGACTGAGGGCAGTTGCCTTTATTATTCTATCATTGGTCCAATTTCTAGATCTGAGAATTTTATATCCTGTAAATAATTAAATAAAATAGACCTAGAATCAAGGAAAAAACACACACATATAGAAAGAGAGAGAGAGAGAGAGAGAGAGAGAGAGAGAGAGAGAGAGAGAGAGAGAGAGAGAGAGATATTAAGTACAAAATCTATCAATTTCCCTTTGGTCCACAGTGAAGGTAAGACAGGCAAGTATAGACAAATTTTTTGCAACCTGGGATATCAGTTGAGTTGGACATTAAAAACACAAATTACCTAACAATGAATTTAGTAACCTTGGGAATCCTCCACCTGCACGAAGCTGCACATATACTCAAACTGAAACAGTAGAAATGAGTTTCTTCCCTTAACAAACCTTTCCCAACACACTGTTTCTATTCAAATAGTTCAGGGATCTATGCAAGATTAGGAGATATGAGATAAGGGCCAGATTAATTCTGAACTGGTTTTGGGTGCAGGTATATAGCAAGCCAAACTTTGTCTTATGAGTAAATTTGTGGGGAAAATCTCTTATTGATCCTCTTAGGCTTATGCATAATTAGGTATACAAATAACTGAAATCATATGCCCCATGGGAAAGGGCATACACAGTGGAAAAATGCTTTTATAAAGTATGCCTATGGTTCTAAAGAGAAAACCTCTGAAATTATGAATGTAGGAACCAGCAACTTCTTTTAGATTACATAAAAGGAAGCCTAAAACAGTAACCAGGATCCACGGTGACTCTCTCAATAACATGGCTGCTCCCCACAAACAGTCTTAACATTATTGTAGAAGTGTCCAAGTCGGTACTTTAACACTCTGTGTTTGCAACTGTTAAGACCATTGATGGCTTCCTTCCCCAGGAGCCTGTACAACCAACACCTTCTGACACTATGAATGTTGGTCAATAGAAAGAAGGGATGAAGTCAGAAGCACCCTAATTTAGAGATGGCAGTGTGGTAAGCAAGAAACACATTATGCCCTTACATTCAGTTTCAGAGGATTTGTTTCAATGTCCGGCAACCAAAGTGTGTGGTATCTTCAGTGATGTTAGTTTTGATCAAATACATAGAGAAAAAAATATTTTAAAATGGGACACAAATGTCTTTGCAGAAAGTCACACAAAAAATATATTCAAACAAATTTGGTAGGTAATGGAAAAAGGTGAAAAGTCATCCATCCAACATATATTTTAAGAAGTGTTACATTGGCTTTGTTCATGGATAAAAATAAAATAGGAAAAGAAACCACAGCTTTAATCCTATGAAGAAAAGACCAAAATACAAGATGAAAAAGCAAGCTGATAATAAATCTTAATGAATTTTATTCAATAATTCATCATTAATCTAAATTCTGAGCATAGTTAATTTGATTAGGATACTTTTATTTTCTTTAAGTGCAGATCTTCATGAAGATCTTAGGTAGGAACACTCAGTTGTGTGTAATTAGTAGTTTCTTACATACTAAATACAAAATATCAAAGAAAGTACTAAAAATGACTACATGGCTTTACATTTTAGAAACTGAAAACCTAGAGTTGTCATTAACTGAAATTGGAGGAATGAAAATGGAGGTGATTGCTTTACTTTTGAGAGATTTCCATTTTGTGCAGCCTCCATTCCAGAAACTTGTTAGGTAAGAATGGCAGTTTGGAGTAGGCAGCTTGACATGTAGTTCATTCTGGAAGTCAGAAAAGATGCCCTGGCTGGCTTTCATGGCTATTCAGGAGATAAAAATCACAGAGAGGCTTTAGGAAGATGAATTAAACCACTGGTCTCTGAGTTTAAATAGAAAGGGGAAAATGTACTGTTACTGAAATCAGAAGCACCCTTATTTAGAGCTGACAGTGTGGTGAGCCAGAAACAGATTATACCATCCAGAAAAGAAATCCAGGGAAGAAGTTTAATGTGAATGTGGAATCTTAGAATCACAAGGAAGAGCCATTTCTCTGTGTATGGATAGATGCCAACCATATGAATGCAGGCACCTGCACCTCTCTCTCTCTCTCTCTCTCTCTCTCTCTCTCTCTCTCTCTCTCTCTCTCACACACACACACACACACACACACACACACTAGCATTTGACCCCAGGATCTCTGGCTACATCATGTACAGATTATTGAACTAATCATAGATAATAGTATTTTTCCAAAATTTTGCCTCTCTATAGAACTATCACAGGCTTTTTTCTAGTCATTCATAAACACCATAGTACATTAGCATTGTATATACTATTCATATTTTATTAGATTTTATTATATATTTACATAGAAATTATTTAAAGACTTATTTATGATTTGCATAGGCTCTGTGAATTTATATAAGGGACAATAACATCCAGACATTTTAGTGTCCATGATAGTTTTTGAAAACAGTTGTCCACAATGGCCAGGGAAGACTGTGCAGACAAATATGTAAATGTATATACTCATATGCATGCACACTTAGATTTGAAATCTTACAATGGTAAGGAGAATAAGCTAACGATTGCTTGAAAATTGATATAGTGTGACAACTTACCAAAAGAAATAGCAGTGTGTTATACAGACAGGTAAGATCCTCAACTTCATTAGTAGACTAGTGAGTAAACGCTTATGGTGCAAACCCACTGTTCTAATGTCTGAGATTTGATGCTGGGTTGAAAATTTTGTAATCCATATCCCTTCTGATTTCTTGTCTGTTTCTGCTAACCAGAGATACTAAGAAAAGAGGGAAAGTAGAGGAAAAGAGAAGGTCGGCCAGTTCTCTCATCCTGCCCTACAATGAGTGCATTTGAACCTGTGGGTGGGTAGCCCAGCTAAGAACACGGAGAAGAACAGAGCCCAACATCAGAACGTGAAATATGAACACAACTTCAATGAAACTATTTTGGGATATTGTATGTAAGAATATTTATGATCCAAAGTTCTGAGGCAATACCAAATATTTTTTTTTAACATGAGTGGGAAAATGGCTAACAGGGTAAGAGCACTCGCCATGCAAACAGGAGGGCCAAAGAAGGCATCCAATAACCTGAGTTTCATCCACAGCATCCACATAAAAAGTTGGGCATGGCTGTGCATATCCACAGTGCCAATTCTGAGGGTTGTGGAGACATAAGAATCCCTGGTGCTTGCTGGTCAGCCAGTCTGACCAAAAATGACAGATTGAGGTTCCATGAGAGACTTCATCTCAAGAAAGCAAATTGGAGGAGAAGTAGAGGAAGTCATCCAACGTTCTCCTCTGGCCTCCACATACACATGGGGGTGGGGGCCTGCCTCAGCATACACACATGAACATGCACTGTACTTACACTCACTATACACACACACCATGCCACAAATATTATACATATATGATAAATAAAAAAAGAAAAAGCACACACAATTAATTAGAGGGTTACATTAAAATGACACATACTGTTGAGATAAGGCCAGGCAGGAGAATAATGTTTAGGGGACATTTATTTAATTATTTAATTATAAAGTGTATTTATTTAAACTGACATTTTCAATGTATGAAGTATTTCAATAATGTAAAATGTTAATTGGAACGTCAGAAAATAAAGCAAAGTGACAGTGGTGAATTTTGATATTGCCAACATACAGATTCCTTTTTGATTTTATGTCTGTCAAATCTCTTTTACAATATTTAAAAAATATATATATTTATTTGAGAAAAAGATACGGAAAGAGACGGAGAGAGGACCAGTGTCTCTAGCTTCTACAAATAAACTCCAGACACAGGCACCACTTTGTGTATCTGACTTTACCTGTGTACATTAGGTTGAACCTGTTCTTTGCAAGGAAGCACCTTTAACCATTGAGCTCATATCCAGTCCTCACAAGATTTTTATAATGACTAAAAATATATTGAAAAGTATATTCTTCTAACTTCAGTGGAAACAAAGATGACTTCCGTTTCTATCTAGCACACGTTTTACATTCACAGGACATCAGTATATGTGTGTGGATAAATTCCTGATTTGATGGCATTTGCCTTGGGTTCTCATCCATTGCCAAGGCTGCATCACCACTCTGACTCCTAACGCTCTCCTTTTTCCCAGAGTTGCAGCTCTGTCTACTGTAGGGTAGTGCTATGACTTATAGGATATGGTGTTCTGAGGAACATAACCTTTATATTGAAAGATCGTGAAGTATTCATACACAAGGTAAAAATTTAAGACCAATGTCAGTCAGGCTTAGGTATATAGATTGTTTCAGTGTTTACCCAGTGTTCTCACACACATCTTCCCATGTGAACCTCACGACATAAAGGGGAAGCATGACAAATGCCATAAACAAGGATTCTGAGGTTAAGGGAAGTTTCACAGTGTCTAGAATATCTGCAAAGTCTGTCCAGAATTTTCCTTAAAATCAACCAATCGTTTTTTGTTCAACTTGCATCACATCACCACAGGTGGTCTACTTCATCATTTTCCATTCCCATGTATGGGTAGAACAGGGAATAGAACTATATATTGGTAAACTTCTCCTCAGAGGCTGGTTTTGTGTTGAGCCTAATAAAGCCACTGAAATCCTCATGGAAAGATGAGATAAAAACTTACTCCTGGGATTTCAGTGGAAAACAGCAGAAATGTAGCGTTTTATATTCTTCCCTTGTTCCCTTTTTCTTTTGGTTTGATACTGAAAAACAAGAAAGAAATAAAACACCAAAACTGGTTTTATTCCTCCTTCTTTGAGAAAGCTCTAGGCATACATTTTGCATGAGAAATATGAGTATTTGCATTTGATTAATGATGGCTAGATTTATTTGTTATTTATGATAAAATATTTTCTAGTGGTCCTTCTCACAACTAAATGCTTTGTGGGTGTGACCCTGAGTGAAATTCTCAGATGAAACTTTCTGAAGAAGTGATTGTCAGCTCTAGTAGCTTCGTGCTCTCTAATGCAGAGTGAAACCTCTGACAGCCAAGCTCAGGCCTCTCTGCACCTGAGAGGCTTTCTACAAGCTCACTATTTTGATGAATCCTGGTAACAAGTGATGTCTTCACTGTGAAGTGTCTGAGGCAGAAAGATGACTGAAGAACACAGTTAAAGAACACTATTCTCCTGAAGGTATGTTGAACCATCTAAAAGATTGTCCATAATAGATAGAATAGATACTATCACATATCTGGTTTTAAAAAAGAATAATGAAACACCCTGTTTTGTGACAAAAAAAAAAAAAAAAACTTTTGACCCTGGTTAAATAAAACATATCCCAAAGCCCTCCACTGGGATTAATTCTTTCTAAAGCTAAAATTGCATACTTAGATACTTCAGGAAAAATCTGAATTTGAGCTGACATTCATAACAGTTTCTTCAAAGAGATAATAACCAATTGGCTTCTCACCATTCCTTTCACTCCACCAGATCATGACAAGTCCACTTTCTTAATATGCAATTATTCATTCCTTCCACTCTCCACTATGTTCACTTATTTTTTTCCCAACATCGTCACTCATTTTAATTACTGTAAGAGCCTCCTCAAGGGATTTGGCTCTCACCTCTCTGTGAATATACTCCTCAGTGAACTTTTAAAAATGCAAATCAGACTAGAGCATGTTCTAGTACAATTTTTAACAGGTCCTAATTGCCTTTAGTGTAAATCTTAAACTGTGTGGACATGACATATAAATTTATCAAATGGCCTCTCATTTTCAGATCTATACTATTCTATTTTTGCCTCATTCTTTCACATAGTCAGTTTCCAAGTACATTTCTGATGGACATATTCTTTGCTGTTTCATTTTCTGTACACTCCACATGCAGTGCTTTTAAAAAATAATTTATTTATTCGTTTTTCAAACAGAGCGAGAGAGAGAGAGAGAATGCACTAGGGCCACCACCTTGTGGGTTTAGCTTATGTGGGTCCTGGGGAATTGAACCAGGGGCCTTAGGCACTGGAGGCAAGTGCCTTAACCACTAAGCCATCTCTCCAGCCTGTACTGTGCTTTTAAAAGAATATTTTCCTTCTCCAGTTGTGACTCATCCCATGACCTAACAGCTATTCGTGGGATGGTTGGTCTTGATTTTTCTTATTGATGGGGAGTTTAGAATCATCTAGGAGACACTCTTTTGGCAATGACTGGGAGGGCTTTTTTAAAGAGGCCTAACTGAGAAAAAAGTGAATAGTGTTACCATAAATTTGGGCATCCATATCCCATGGAATCCTGACTGCATAAAAACTGAAAACAGAGGAAGATAGTGAGTACCAGCATTCATCTCTATCTGCCTCTGGACTGTGGACACAATGTGACCAGCTGGTCATGCTTCCGCTGCTACTACTAGTCACCCCCAAACCATGCTTCCCCCACCATGATGGACTATTGTCTCAAACCTTGAGCCAAAAAAAAGAAAGAAAGAAACAAACAAACAAACAAAGAAACAAAAAAAAGAAACAAAGAAAGAAAGAAACAAGGAAAGAAAGAAAAAGAAAAAAAAGAAACTTTGCCTTCCCTAAGTGAATTTTCTTAGGTTTTGTGTCACAGTAACTAGAAAGGTAACTAATGTACAATTACCAAACCCTGAAAGCTACCGTAATAGATCTTAGACAGATACTTCAGTAATGAAAAAGAAACCCTAATCTTAATGTCTGATCTATTACATTGACGTATCATGGGTATAGGACAATCCCTTTCAATCTTCCTTCCCAGTTGTTTGTATTTGTGAAATTCATAGTGGGTTCTTGATAATTCAATGAAAAATAAATCGGAACAGACCAGCATATGGACAAATGGCTTTCCAGTCATGTTAAATTCTTTTTTATCAGCATGTTTTCTGTAGTCCTTTGAAATATTATGCAAATGGCTTTCTGAACGTGCAATTACAAGCAGAACAGCTATCCCAGAAAAGAGTTACTTTTTATTGGAACATTAAAAGTTACAGCTTTGCAGAATAGGATTTTGGGTAATTTGGCAGTCTACAGAGATTGCCAGTTGTGGATGACTTTCTTTCCTGCTGAAATCGGCACTCCTTTGATAACCTGCTTTCCACAGTTATTACGAGGCTCATCAGGTTTCAGATAGAGCACCTAAACTCATATAATAGTACCATGAAAATCTGCCATGTGTGGGCTTCTAAGCTGATTGCCATTTCTATTATCTTACAAAAGAGGCAAATAAACCACTCACATACATAAAGCATCGTTCATGTACAGCAGCACTAGCTTAAAATGAAGCAGAATTTCAAGATGTCAGTAAGATTTTGATTTATATTATTTATATGAAAGAAAAAGACAAAAAAAATCCTTGATGAGGCAGTAAAAATGGGACAACACCCTAGCAAACAGTAAATCATAGCAACATACATTCAAACTGTCACATGCTGAGTTAGATATAAACACATGAAGGACAACTTTGCCACCAAAATGAAAGCTCACTGGGATGGATGTATGCTTGCTCAGGCAGAACTTCTCCACCATGTTTTGCCTCTAGGCTTAAACTAGAAAAAAAAAAACATGAGCTTAGCTTCATTCAATATAAGTTTGGTTGCTTTAATCAAAGAGCAAACAAAGAAGAGCAAACATCAGAAGGTTCTCCAAGTTCACTGTGGCTTTGCCAATATCTCATGGTTTCTCAGGTGCTAAATTAGTTTACTAGGGGAAATAAATGTGTATTTGTAGGTCAACACCAAAAAGCTATCAGGCATGCTCAATACATATTGAGTATTAAATATTCTATATCAGAATTCCTTTATTAAAAAAGACATGTGAAATACAAAATGTTGAGGTTTTCTTATCAGTAAGGACTTTAGAATAATCCCCCCCTCTCTCCCCTCTGTCATAAACTAAAACACATAAAGCATTTGAAAATTCATTTTTAAAATATATATTTTATTTATTTATTTATTTGCACACAGAAAGTGGTCGGTACAGGAAGGAAACTCCAGAGACTCAGGAAGTCATTAAGTCTGGGAAAGGGGTTCTAAGACCCCACCCTAAGGCTATATAAAGGTGAAAGAATTCTCTCCTTGCCCCCTCCTGCCTGTTCCCTGTTCAGTGTGTGTGGTGTAGGTGATGGGTTTTCCTCTCTGCTCAGACCTGTGAAAGAGGACCAGCCTCTTTAACGTTTATTTGGACTTCCCCTGGATCTGTAGCTTGAATAAATTGTTTCCTCCCATAAACTGTTCCTGGTTTGAAGATTCATCCCAGAGGCCTGTGGCTGACTATGACAGCTATTTTATGTCACAATGGCTTTATTTTGCTCCTCAAAGGTTCCTTGATCACACCTTTGACTACTCCTTTTGAAAGGAAAATATTTTGTTGCCTATATAATATATTCTGGATTTTATCTGTTTAGTTTAGATTTATTCATCCTTAAACTTAATTTTTGTATTGTTCCCACTTATCTTTGAAATGTTAGACTACTTCTAATTAATTAATATCCACATTACCATACTTTAATATACACATTTCATCACCATTCTATCATAGCTTCTGCTGTTTATTTTCATTCTTTTTTCCACAGTTTGTATCTAACCATCTGTATGAATACATGACTACATTTTTTCTTATGAATTCTTCATGAAAGCTGGTGCCAGATATATTTTGCTTATCATTTATTCCAATTGTGTGAGTTGGTTCCTGCCATATCATATATTCTCCATAATATAAAATGAGTGAGTGAATGAATGAATGAATGAATGAATTGCTATCAACACCATCCCTGCAAATCTGGTTTCTTGCTCAGCAGATTTTTCTTGAAATATATTCATAGAAATAAAAGTCAAACCTGTGCTTGTTTTTCCCTAGGATACATTAATTAAGATAAGTGAATGCATATATATTTACATGCAGTTTTTAAAACTTTGAATGAATGCATTCAAGAGTGTCATCTCAAGAAAACTCCTAGGAAGAAATTTAAGAATATTTTTGAGAGTGAAAGGGAGTAAGAGGCAGGAGGAGAGCTGAAGGATAAATTAAAATTGTAATAACCCATGTGTTTTATACACTATTATGAAACTTAGTAAATTTATTACTGGTTAGATGAAATGTGGTCAATATCTTTAGGAAGAAGGCAAGGAGTAATCTATACTAAAGAAACAAGTCAGATCAAAAACAGGAGATTCACAAGCGGTCATGTCAATTTCAGGACATATGTCTATATGAAGGTATCTGAATTTCTGTGCACTCTGATGGTCAAATGAATAGTAGAGCTAAATTCTGTTCCTGGATTATCAGGCAAAGGTCATTAAATTATTTTTTAACTTGAAGACTAAATCTTAAGTGGATAATATCCTACTTAAAATGAGTTACCACCAAAGTTCACATGTACAAAGGATTATAAGATGACATTAATAATAAATATTGTAATAAATAAGAAAAATATTTTAAAAAAGAATTTCCTTAGAAAACAAGTATTCACCAAACTGGATGCTTTATTAAAACATTAAAGTCTTTTTTGGAGTTGTGTTGTTCTTAAATAAAGCATAGTTTGCTCCTAAGTGGGAAAAAAGAATATTTTTGAAGTAAAAAGAAATAACATTTCTTTATCAAGTATTTCTATCATTTCATTACACAACAGCATTACATTGGGACAAATTAAAAAAAAAATCAGTGCCCAAGCTGCCACTCAGATCTGTATAATCCACATGTGGGGGGGGGGGGGAATGCTATTATTTCCCTCCTAAATCGAGCAGCCATATGATACCACAGATCAGTGATATAGCCAGGGGCAGTCCAGGAAAAACGGCTAAAATGGGATAAGATTTATAGTCAAAACAATTTTCTTCATTATTTTAAATTATAGTGCATTGAGTGACCTTAATGAATGCAGGTAAATTCTGGGATAAATTAAACTCTCATAATGTTTGAAATGCAAATGTTAACTCGGATCTCCCTGAACTGCACACTCCCCAAAGCTCCTCACAGCGTTTTTCACATCTAAGTGCTTGGCATTCATTAGATTGCTCCCCACATTCCAGAAAATAGCCAAATTCAGTTTATGAAGTTGTCCTTATTCAACTTTTGCTTTCTTTTTAATAACTAGTGATAAGTATTGTGTTGACTATGAAGTCACAAGAATTCTCAACTGTGAGAATGATGAGCTGAAATCAAGGGATTCTCCAAAACAAACAAACAAAAAAATAATAAAAAGAAAGAGGGGTTACAAATGTCATAGTTTTATTATTTACTACATGGAGTCAGGCATTAAAATTAACAAATTTTGACATGAATTCTCAATGTTTATTTCATTTTCGATGTTTGTGAAGAAAGAGCTCAATGAACTTGTTCTGCATCCCCCCAAGCTGATGTGGGGGAAAATATGATGGACAAGTCAAAGTTATTAAATGTTCCAGTTTGGCTGATTAACCAGAATATGAGGACATGAACAAGATTGGATTTCATGAAGTTGAAAAAGAAAACATAATTGATCAGTTTTTTTTTTCTTGAATGTAATTAGTTTATCTCCTAGGCATCTAAAAGATAATAACATGTACTAGGTCAATTAGATCTTAAAATAAAATATAGATTTGTTTTATTACACAATCCACCTGTTATTTTCCCATTTTTAAAGTCTGGCTGATTGTGTTTCATATTTTTCCAAGTGTCATGTAAGTTGCTTAAGTACTTCTAATTGTTCTTATAATTGAATAAACTTGGTAATTACTTTCAAATGACCGATAAAACTGTTGAACCAGAAAATGATGAAGATTCCCTATAATTCTTCTTAGAAAATGACTTAGGTCTCTTATGTATAAATCAATGTCATTTGAAATCCATA
>PVHP010037525.1:0-17302 GCA_004024765.1 Zapus hudsonius
AGAGAGAGAGAGAGAGAGAGAAGAGAGGAGAGAGGTTACATCAAGGCCTACTCCAACTGCAAATGAACTCTAGATGCATACGCCGCTTTGTGTGTCTGGCTTTCTGTGGATACTGGGGAATCCAACCTGGGCTGATAGGCTTTGAAAGTAATCACCTTTAACTGTTGAGCCGTTTCCCCAGCCAAATATTTTAATTTTATAATATTTAATACCAAGAATTCTTCTTCTAAAATGTTTAGAGTCATTTCAGAAATTCTTGGAGATTCTTTCCTAATTCCAAGCCAAAGTTTGTTTTGCTTTTTTTTTCTTTCTAAGTATCTTAAATCAGTAACACAAATAACAATTAAAAATTTTTAAAAAGGCTGGGCATGGTGGTGCACACCATTAATCCCAGCACTTGAGAGGCAGAGGTAGGAGGATCCCTGTTATTCTACCACAATTAAACCCAAAGATACTCTTGTAGCTCCGCTTACAAAATCAGTTAGCGTGGAGTACTGATACACAGATATTCTAACTTGATACTTATATGGTGAGGAATGATGGGAGAAGGTTAAAAGTCTTTGATTTCGGTAACTAGACAATGTTTTTAAAAGAGCAGAAAACGTTGTGTGCACAGTAACAGCACAACACACAATAGTCCCAAGTCCAAGTGCTTGAAGCGGGGTTTGTAGCTGCAGCCTGGCTGTGCAGAGAGGTGCGCTTGCGTGTTCAGAACCAAAGCTGTGTTGAAGTCTCCTGATGCCACTCAGGTAAGTGCTGGCAAAACACCCCAGATTCATTGTACAGCCAGCTGCTTAAGTGGCACCAGAGATTTGAACTCTGGCCATCTCAGGCCCTCATTCTTATGCAGGAAGCTCACTTAACCACCAAGCCATCTGGAGGGAGGAAACACTTCTTATTATGAATTTAATTATTCCACAAGTCATACATTGTCTCCAGTGGATATGGAAATGACTTTGATATATTATAGTTGCTACCTGTGTATTTTGGCTTAATTGTTATAGTTTTCATACAGTGACTTATTCCCATTACTCAAAAATGATGTTGTTTTTAGAGAATTGAGTTAGACTCCTACCTGCTAATGCTATTAAGTCAAAGGGTCTGTGCAAATTTAGACCAATGTTAATTCGAGTTTTACAAGTAAATGATTCTCTTTACATATGATTTTCCTAACCTGATACTATTTAACATGTCCAAACCAATGTAGAATCCACTTATTTAAAACGTTATTTCAAGGTCAAGATATGTGAGTGGCACTTATTACCATCCTTGTGAGAATTAATGGTACAGGTGGTCATAAAATATTTATTAAAATTGTAATTGGGCTTGGATAATGCCTGATTTCGTGTAATCCTAGAATAGCTTTACTTGCTCATTAAATTGCTACAGCCTTGATTTTAAGTAAGATTTTCTTTAATTGCATCCATGGTTCTTCCTGCTCAGTAATTTGTCTATCGTTAGTGTTTCCTTTCAATGCTTATTTGATTTGTATAAATCCTGACATTGCAATTGTCAGCTTCTTATTAGGTACATTAATAATCCTTCATAGTTTCCTCTGTGACTATGTGTATAGTGCTTTCCCTTATGCATAGATTCCTGCTGTGATAGACCAAAAAAGCCATTATATTCCAAGTTTATGTTCTACCTACTGGTAAGTAGATTCATAGGGACTGGGGAGATGTCTTGGTGGATAAAGTGCTTACTGTACAAGCAGGAGGACCAGAGTTCAGATATCTATCACCCACTTAAAAGTCAGATTTAAAAGCCACACTTGCGGGCCATGATGACTCCAGGTGATTCCAAGTGTCTCGCTGATGCCATCACAGAGGAGCGCTGAGTGCCCCGGGCCCCGGCAAGCTCTGTGATCATTTGCTGAATGAATGAAGAGCCAACAGAAAGAATAATTTTTCTATACATGTTACATGATTTGTGCTAGAAACAGGGAGAAACTTTAATATATCTAATCATCAAAAAGGTTTAAGATGAATGTCATTTAGCAAAAAAAATGCTTATTTTTAATAACCAGATACAGAAGCATGTAAATTAAATTAGGAGAATGAAGAAACCATGCGTAATCAACTGACCTCTGAAGGCTAACCACTACTTTTATTGATTAAAGCTGAAATATTGATCATTGATGAAATAAAATTATTATGACTACTATGAGGGATTAATAAACTTTGGACAATTTTTTTTTTAAAAAAGCCACACTTGCCTATAATCCCAGAGCTGGAGAGGAGGAGGAGACAGGCGAATTCTTAGTGATGATTAGCCAGCTCATCGAGTTGAATTAGAGAGCTCTGGCCTCAATGAGAGATCTCATGTCAAAAAGAAGAGAAGGATCCACCTGGATATGTATGTGTAAATAAAGCAGAGGGGCTGGGAAATGGCTCAGTGGTAAAGGAGCTTGCCTATAAGTCTGCAGGCCAAATTCAATCCCCCTCACACCCATTAAGCCAGACACAAAGTGGCATCCACATCTGTGATACTATCGTGTTTATGGCAATGTGATGCAGCATCAGGAGAAAACAGAAGCTTATGTGCCAGCTAGACTGGTATACGTGTCCCCAAACAACCAGAGACCCTGTCTGAACAGCAACAGGAAAGAAGATGGGAGGAGAGGACAGACATCCTAAAGTTGTCTTCAGATCTCCACATGGGTACTGTGTCTCATGAGCCTCCCTCCTCACACATATCATTCATACTACACATAAATAAACACACAAACATAGGTCAACATTCTAAATAGGGGGTTGGAGAGGTGGCTCAGTTGTTAAGGCACTGTCCTGTAAAGTTGAACAACCCAGATTTGATTCCCCAGTATCCACATAGCACAAAGTGGTGCATGCATCTGGAATTCATTTGCAGTGGCTAGAGACCCTAGCATGCCCATTCTCCCTCCTCCCCCTTTCTCTCTCTGTCTCCTTTCAAGTAAGTAAATTTTATATATGTGTGTGTATGTGTGTATGTATGTATGTATATATAATTTTTTTAAATAAAGTGGAGAAAAATAAAGAAAGAGACTCAACAGAGACACCTCTGACCTTCCCATGCAATGCACATACACATACAGGCATAGTAACACACATACATACCCACAAGCACACCACACACACACATGCCCCAAACAAATTTATAATTTTTTTTCTGTCTGTTGCATCAAATTGCCCAAATATTATTTTAAAGTTAGCCATAAAATACAACCAGCCTTTTACTGATAGGGAAAGATGTTAGAAGTCAAGTTTAACTATATTAGTTTATTGAATGAGAAGCATGAATTAATAATTTTATTTTACTGATGAAATGCACAAAGCCCTAAAATTTTATTGCTTTATTCAAGACCACACAGCAGAGAAGAAGATGCTTTTCAATGTTACCTGTGAACAGTTAATTTTTTATATTTTATTTTATCATATGTTTGTATTTGGGAGGTAGAGGCTCACTCTAGGCCAGGCTGACCTCCTGAGTGCTGTGATTAAAGGCGTGCACCACAATGCCAGGCTCAATGGCTTAGAGACCACTTCCTCTGCTTCCCTGCTCCTCAGCATCAGTGGAGGATTGACATTTGAATCTTTGTGGTCTACACATGGAGGTTTTGTGAAGGCTGTTTCATCCCTCATCTGTCAGACTCCGTCCACATGATGACATGCCAGACACACTTCTCCTGGAAGGATCCTGAACAGTGGTCCTCTTAGCATGCCAGCCTCTCACCAGCTGCCTTCGTCCTGGGTTCAAAGCATCTGACCTTGGTAATGAGCAACCATCATCAGTCATCAGATACTGTGAAGGAATCTCATCCAGAATGGTCTTACCACCCCATGCTTCCGTTGACCCCAGCCCTGGTGTTCTCAGATCCTTACAACTCTGGTGATCTTCTATCTCATTTTCCTCTCGATGGCCAGCCCCGGGCTGCTGCTGCTTGTTTGGAGACCCAAATTAGCAAATTCCCGAAATGGAAAACAGCAGCTAATGGGAGGCTGAAAATGCATCAAGGTGTGTTTCATTCTTTCTGAGGTCCAAGCCCCTCATCCACCTTATTATCTTTGATACCCCCATGATCTTAAGCTGCTGTTTGTCATATTTTTATAATTACCTTTTACTAGTTTTTATTTTTTACTTATTTGCAAGAAGAGAGAGATAGAAGAAAGAGAAAGAGAGAGAGAGAGAGAGAGAGAGAGAGAGAGAGAGAGAGAGAGAGAGAGAGAGAGAAAGCACAAATTCCAGACACATGCACCACTTTGTGCATCTGGCTTTACATGGCTACTGGGGAATTGAACCCAAGTCATTAAACTTTGCAGGCAGGCACCTTAACCGCTGAGCCATCTGTCCAGGCCCACCTTTTATTGTTCTTAATGGGAAGATTATTCTGACATCAGCTGCCCGGGGGTAGGTGGAAGGAGAAATCAGCTGTTTACTTTTGCTAAAGCAATTCTCTGCCCTAGCTGCTCTCATACAGTCTTGCCTTCTAGAAGGGTCTTCCATGCTGCCTCTGCTTGAGTTTCCACATGACTAATTCTATGTGCAAACTCTTCCTTTTCTGTTCTCTGAATATCTTTTTGTTTGTTCTTGTTTTAAACACATTTTTTCATATCGTAATTTTATGGATGTGTGTGTATCTTTGCCCATTAAAATGACTCGTGGGCTACAGGATAATTTCTGTTACAGTTCATTCTTTTCTATCACCTAGTACACAGAATACACCTCTATCCAGAAAGATTCTCAGAATGTGTTTGATAGAATTTACTATTAAAGAAACAGCTCCATAAAATCACCTCTAGTGACACATAGAACTACTTATTTAAGTCACGATGCAAATTTTCCAGAATTGTGGGCTGATTTCTTAATATTCAGACCCTCCATTTGTGTAAATTTCAGATGAAAATAAATATGGTACTTGACAAATTTCATTGCATCTAAAAGGCCACTGATTTGAAGAACTAACAATACTGTATGAATATAGAAAAAAAATTATCGCAACTTTGACTTAACCTAGTTCTGATTGTAAAGATGCATTCTTATTTCAGAGATGTTAAAATGTTTTAAATCTCTTTAGAATTGATGAAATACGATCTATTATAAGTTACTATGGAAATTAGATGATGTGCATAAAGCACTTAGTGTATAGAACCCAGCACATGGGAAGTGCTAAAAATGATTATTAAATATATAACTTAATATTTATAATGCACCAGTATATAATCTAAAAAGCCTGCTATTGCGGGCAATGGAAAGATATGGATCTCATCCAGGTGGAATAGTACACACACACACAAAAAAAAAATTCCAGGGAACAATTATGAGCATGCTGGAACCAAGTAGATTAGGTGGAATTAGCCTTTCTGATGAGAAAAGCTAGAGACTGGCGTCCCTTTCTCCTTGTAATCACGAGTGCCCACTAGATCCAGAGCAGGGCAAGGTGCTGCAGAGACCTGAGCTCTACTTGAAGAGAGTGTTCTAACACCATTCTCCCTGAATCTGCTGCTAAGGCGGAAACCGCATCACCTTTCTAACTGTGGATTCAGTGCTGAAGGGAACTGGAACAAGTTAATAGTGTGAATGAATCCTGCAGATTGTAGCAGAAAACATCATTGCTGTGCGGGGATTTTTCAGGAGAGAACCAGAAAATCTAAAATAATTAGAAAATCCTCCACCTTTGCTTAAGTACAGTGTAATGGCCTTTTAATTTCTCAAAAGAAAGAATGAATGGCTGAACTTTGAGCACAGTAAAATGACTTGACCTTTTCCAATTCTCTTGGAAGTTATTCATATGGAAAAATGGAAATATAACATAGAGATATAATATTCTATTCATGGAGTCCATATGGCACAGGAGTATTAATGCACATGTGTTTGTATACATTTATATACTGAAACATATATACTTATATATGTATATGTATGCATGTAAGGACTATAGTATAAAATAGCAATAAAACTGATTTATTACCATTACCAAACGTTAAATGCTGTACAGAATTATATGTGCCGTTCTTTGGCATTGTTTTGTTTATTTGACTGGTGACATGTTTGTTACAGCAGCATCCGTGCAAACACGGGATGGATGTGGATATTGAAGGCCACAATGTCAGTAAACAGTTGGAATATTTTTAGCTCTATTGTAGTCCTATGGGACCATTTGGTATATATGCAGTCTGTTGTTGACCCAAATGTTGCTATTCAGTGCACGATGAGACTTAGAGTAGATAATAGCAAAAGTGCAACCCAGTCATCATGCTGTTCCTTAATTTGAAGTTTAATTACCTTTTTTATGAGGACAAATAACGTGAGTTAAATAGAACCTTTTAGCAATAGCCTTTAACTCACAAAACATTACCCAAGGTCTATTTCTGCTTATATATGGTTATGAATTTGATGCTATCATTGCTATTTCTGCATCCAGTGTTTTAGAAGGGGCTTTATGAATATTTGGTTATATGAAACATTCAGAATTATTATCTACAATTAACAACCTTTGTAAGCCATAGGCGTATATGATTATGATTATAAAAATGAGGACAGAAATTAGCCATCGACTGGGCATGACTACATACGGCAATCCCAGCATTGGGAGTCTGAGACAGGAAAATTACTGCTACTTCTAGGCAAGCCTAGGCTACATAGTGAGTTCTAGGCCAGCCTGTGCTACAAAGCTAATCCTTGTCTGGACAAAAGGATCTGGCACGTGATTTTAATCCCAGCACTAGGGAGTCAGAGGTAGGAGGATCGCTGTGAGTTCAAGGCCAACCTGGGGCTACAGAGTGAATTCTAGGTCAGGTCAATCTGGACTATGGTGAGACTCTACCTTAAACACACAAACAAGAGAGGGAGGAAAGAAATAGGAAAAACATCGTCATCATATTAATAACTAAATGTCTCACACATCAAATCATGTTGGGGAGAAACAATGTCCAGAGGCTGAATGGGGACATAAGACATAGTTGTGTGTGTTTATGTGTGAGATGTGTGAGAGAGGGAGAGACAGACAGATAGATAGACAGACACACAGACATAAACACACAGAAATGGTACCAGAAGTACCTGACTTTCTATTTAGGCCTTACTAGAATAATTCACCATAGAAATTCTTCCCAAACTCACAAAAATATACACTGCTGTGACAAAGGATTGTCACAGTTGATACCATTGCAAATACTGGCCTGTCAGTTAAGGGATTTATTTTTGGTTTTTGTTTTTTTTTTGCCAAGAGCAAGTGGACAGTTTTGGCTCTTCTTGTGACCGCCACCCGTTTGGTCTGGGAATGCTGAATAGAACCATCAGGTATTGTTGTTAGACAGCATGTCAAGTGTGGAAGGCTTCAGAGCGGGGTAGAAGTAGTTTGCATAACCTTGAATGTGGCATCATTGGGGCCTGCTTGCAGTCTCTTAATTAGCTCTTTTCTTTCCTAAAGAATGCCCAAGTGCCCTAGCTCTTGAGCAGCAGGCTGCTCAGCTCTGACTTCCATTACTGTTACTGGACAGGATTCAAGATGGACCAAACAGAACGTCTCTGTGCTGAGAACTTTGCAGAACGATGGTGGCAACAGTAGAGAAGATGGCTTTATGTTAGATGCCTGGTGACCAGAAACCTTCCCTCCCCTGGCCTCTCACTTTGCATTGAAGGCATCTCCCATGTCTTCTTGGCTCTGGTCAGCTGTTGCCCAAGGTTCTCTCTAGACTTGGGAATGAGCCAATTAGGTGACATGCACAGACCCTCCCTACTTCCCTAGAGGTCCCCAAACCTCCTCACTCTTGTCTTTCAGTCCCGGAGAAGAACCCACCATCTCTCTCCGCACTGTGACCTCGTTAAAGGAATCTGGCTTGGCTCAGAAGTGAAATAACTAACCCCTGCAGGGTTACCATCTTTTCCTTTATTAAAACAACAATAATAATAAATGAATGTTTCCAGACCTTTGTGCTTGGAAGTTTGTGCAAATGGAAAACTCCTAGGACTGAAAGAAACAGAACTTGATGTCTGAAACTTATACACAAATATGCCTGAGATTATCTAACAATAAATCCATCCAATGACATTCCTCTTGTCTCATTAAACTTTTATGGTAGCTGTTTTCCTAACTGCAGTTTAGGAACTAAATGCATAACACTTTTGAAAATGAAGTCGAGCTGGGCGTGGTGGCTCACACCTTTGGTACCAGCACTGGGGAAGCAGAGGTAGGAGGATTGCCATGAGTTCGAGGCCACCCTGAGACTACATAGTGAATTCCAGGTCAGTTTGGGCTAGAGTGAGATTCTACCTTGAAAAACAAACAAACAAAAAAAGTAAGTTGAGAGGTTGCAGAGATTGCTCAGTGGTTAACATGTTTTCCACCCAAGCAGAAGGACCTAAATTTGGATCCCCAGCATCCAAGTCAAAGTAGTCAGGAGACCTGGAAATCTAAAAGCTAAAAATCAAAAAGAGTTTCTAGTTCCCTTGGTCAAGTTATATTTCCAAGTTAAAAAAAGACAACCTCAAAATATAGTTTATGATTACAAGTCCATTGGAATCATAAATAAGCACATCTGCTTGTAAATTTTTCTTTTAAATGCATTAAACTAAGTTTGAAGAATCCCCAAATTATCACCCCAAGCATAGCAGAATTATATCTGAGATTGAGGTTCCTCTCCATTAAGTGAAATGCATAAGTAACTTATTATGTATTTCAAATAGGATGAAATGTGCTATTTCATTAAAGCACTTTCTGTTTTAGCATCTTTTATTCCGTTGGAGTGTTTGTGCACACCTTATGCTTATCAAAGTTCTTCAATGAGTATGATTCTGTTTGATCCCCAGGTGAGTCTTGTAAGAAGTATGTCATTTCCCCCATTAAAGATTGGGAACAGACACTGGGAGATGGCTCAGTCAGTACAGTGCTTGATTCTCAAGCAGCAGGACTCAGTTTGGATTCCCAGTACCCACGTAAAAGCTTGGCGTGATGTTGGTTGCCTAATGTCTTAGCACTAGGGAAGCTGAGACAAGAGGTCCCTAGGGCCCACTGGCCAAGCTGGGTATGGTGATGCCTGTCCATAATCCCAGCGCTGTGAGGCTGAAACAGGGCCTCACTAGCCATCCAGTCTAGCCAAATCAAGTGAACCCCAGATGCACCCCACACACATGACATATACATGTGCCTGCAACCACATACCCATAACACACTAAAGCATGAATTAGAGAAAAAATAGAATTCATCACACGTAACATTGGTTGCTGTTTTATTGTGAGCTTTTTATTTCATTCCATATCTATATACTTTTTGCTCCTAGGATACCATGAGCATGATTTTATTAGGACAAGAACCAGAAGCTCTCACTGAAGTTCACAGCCTTCTGGAACCCAGAGGGATGTATAACCATGTTTGGTATGATGGATACAGGCTGAAGGAATGCTTAACCAACTCTCCCATCTAAGGGGGCATCTATGAGTTATTCTAAGTCTTTACTTTATGAAAGTAACAGATACCTACATAAAATTATCATTCACATTAACTGTGCTCTATCACATCCCCAGAGGCTTATTTCCAGGTCAAAATATCTCCAGGACAAAGAATTTTTAGGGCACTTGTCAAGTGTGAAGAAGGCTGCAAGAAGGTGTTTCTAAGACTTCCAATTGCATGCTTTCGCATGCTACCATCTCTGAAATCAGAATTCCCCTTATTCTCTTCAGCACCTCTCATCACAGTCAGCCAGGTGACAGCTGAGATGTGCTTACCACTGCCCAGGCCAGCCTGGAACGCTCAGCCAGAAAACCACTTAACAGGAACCTCAGGAGGCATGTGTAACTGTGATCATCTTCTCTATGACCAAGAAAGGCTCACAGGAGGGGTGTCAGTGACTTGGGAAAAAAAAATCCCAGAGATGCAGGCAAAGCTCTGGTGACACACTGTATCTTCGAGGCTCTCAAGGGAACACATGGTATCCTCACACTGGAAAAACAAGCATACTTATGTTGGAATGTGATTCCGATGTGCTGGAGTCTCTGAAAAGGTTTTAGAAAATCCCGGTTTAATAGCTTTACTTTGTTCATAGCTTCTTCCTATGCTGTTTATAAGTGGCCAGTGCTTGAAAGTCTACATCTAAACAAAGCTATAAAGCCGGCTATAAAATGCAATGAAAGTAATAAAATAACATGGTTCATTTCAACGGGTGGCATTTTCCTTTCTTACATATTAAGTAACAGTGATTCTTATAATTGATTAACATTTACAGTGCATGAAAAAGAAGGCAGTGTCTCTAGCTCCATCTGTTATTAGGTATTGCACTTTTATTTTAATCTTTGATATAATGATACCATGTTTTAATTTATAAATTACTACTAATAAGCTTATTTTCCCCCTTTTATTTATGGACCATTGTACCTCTTTTATAATTTGAACGTTAATATAATTTGCATGTTTAATACCATTTTCATGTTTGTCTACCAAGACATTTGTCATTTCTTGATTATTTTTGTAATAGTCTTTTTATAAGTTAAAATATCAAGTATATATATATATATATATATATATATATATATATATATGCCTTTAATCCCAGCACTCAGGAGGCAGAGGTGGGAGGATCACTGTGAGTTCAAAGCCACACTGAGACTACATAGTAAATTCCAAGTTTCAGGTCAGCTTGGGCTAGAGTGAGACCCTACCGAAAACAAAAGACAAATAAATATAAATAAATAAATTAATTAATCTTTAAAAATAATTTAAAAGATACATATATATAATTCTAGCATTTTTCTCAGTTTATTCATTTCAACTTTGCTTATGGTACTTTTTTTGCAACTTACAAATTCAGCTAGTACAATTGTGAGCCAATTTTAGATTTGCTCAAATGTTGCCAATGCCCTTAAGTTGCCTACCTCCATCATGATAATTGCTCATAGATAGAGGAAATACATATGTACAAATATTTCACAACTAGAAATAACACCAGTTAGCATCAGCATAGATTCAACATTTCAAGACACTAGAAGCCTGCAGCCACCTTCCTGATTTGATCCACCTCTCCCCCACTGCCAAGAATAACATTCTAGATTCTTCCAAACCAGTACTCAATATACCTTCTGTCATGGTTTGATCCAGGTGTCCCCCACAAACAAATGAAGGTGTGCTGATAGATTGATCCTCAGCTGATGGCAGTTTAGGTTTTACAACCTCGATGAAGCTGTGTTGTTGGGGGCAGGCTTATTGGGGTTATAAGCCAGCTTCCCCTTGCCAGTATTTGGCACACCTTCCTGCCACTGGTTGCAGTGCTGTGTCAGAGGTGATGTCCAGCCCTCTGCTCATGCCATCGTTTTCCCTGCCAGAATGGAGTCTCCCCTCGAGTCTGTAAACCAAATAAACCCATTCCTCTACAAGCCACTTTTGTTTGGGTTCTACCTGAGCAACAACTAGAATGCTGACCTCAACAGTTTTGGTACCAGGAGTGGGGTCATCTGTTGCTGCTAGAACCCTGATTCTGTGACTTTGGCATTTTGGAAGTGATCTGCAGAGGAATATGGACAGATTGGAAACCTCATCGTAAGAGGTGCCTTGCAGTGTTGTAAGTACAGCATGATGGACCATTCTGGTCAGAGTTAAAAGACCTGAATGTAATAAGAACTATGGACTGTGAGGTTTGGCTTATGAGGGTGAGAAAGAACTTTGTCAGAACTGTGCCAGAAGCAGTTTGCATGAGAGGCTTGCTGCATTCTGCCTGCCTGTGTCCTGGAAACCTGTGCAGGGTTGTGTTACGTAAAGATGGACTGGTGTGAGCAGATGGAGATGGCACAGAAAGAAAGATCTTTGGGTCGAAACTGCTGCCCATTCACTTGCAATTGTTTGAGAGATTACAACTATTGATATTGGGCCAGCTGGTCTGCATTGGAACAACAGGAAGAATGAGGACTCTTTGAAGGAAGGGGTCTGAATGCTTTGATCCCCCCTGGATTAACAAGTAGGTAGCCCACCTGGTTCTGTGGAATGGAGATTGGTTAAAAAGAGAGGGTAGTTGGATTTGCAACACAATTTTGTTTTTGAAAAATGGCCATTGGTATGTGAAGCAGCTGTGCTAGGTTGCCTGCATGGAGCCTGATGGAGCCATGAGGATGAACTGTGGGTTGCAATGGAGACCCAAAATTTCCAGGACTATGGAAGGGTGCCAAGGCGAGCTGCCAGCACCGGATGACGTTTTCCTGGAATGTGAGTAGCCGAGCTGGAGGGTGGAATTGAATCTCCAAGAGACTTGTGTTATTGGTTAGAATCATTGAACTTGGAGTTAGAGATTGATAGTGCCCTGTTTGTTTTAAATCTTGTATTGTATTGATCAATCTGTTTTTGCTGTGCTTCATGTTTTGCATTGTGAATGTTCTGTGCCATTATGGGTTTATTTTTGGTATTATGGCTCAGTTGAAAGCTGTGGGGACTTAAGAGTTGAGCTGAATGCATTGTATTTACATCATGTATGATTATTAGTTTGTGGGGGCCAGGGGTGGACTGTCATGGTTTGATCCAGGTGTCCCCCACAAACAAATGAAGGTGTTCTGATAGATCGATCCTCAGCTGATGGCAATTCGGGAATTAGAACCTCACTAAAGCTGTGTTGTTGGGGCGGGCTTATGGGGGTTATAAACCAGCTTCCCCTTGCCAGTATTTGGCACACCTTCCTGCCGCTGTTTGCAGTACTGTGGCAGAGGTGATGTCCAGCCCTCTGCTCATGCCGTCATCTTCCCTGCCAGGATGGAGTCTCCCCTCGAGTCCGTAAGCCAAATAAACCCATTCCTCTACAAGCCACTTTTGTTTGAGTTCTTCCTGAGCAGCAACTAGAATGCTGACAGCAACACCTTCTTTCATAGGCTGCTCAGAAATAATCGTGTGATCACCAGAGACAGCCCATGCCTGTTTAAAGAAAAAGCTCCTGTTGACCATTCTTCTGTGACCTCCAACCTTTGCCAATTGCCCTGCTCATAGTTGGGGCCTCCAAATGTGGGGGTGGGTGGAACCAAGCAGCCCACAGGGCAGCCATGAATCCATGAAGTCCAAGGTGTAAACTGCTGTGTACCAGGAGTCAGGGGCTCAGGGGCTTAACCTTGGCTCTTGGTTTGATCTTTAAGAACCCAGTTAGTCTTTTGGAGCCTGTCTCCTCATCTTGGACGGGAAGGTAGGCTTACTCATATGTAGGGTCTTTCTCAATGCACTCCCTTCTGGGTCTAATGCACACACCTGATCTCAATTCTCCTCTCTTGCGGCATGATATCACTAGCAAATTCAAGGGTGTCTTTCTCCACGGGGGCTGTTTCTGAACCTTTGCTATAACAGCCCCCTTGGATTAACAGACTAGTTTGCTTTGTGTTTTCCATCTTCATTGCACAAGGACTGGGTTGACATAAAGTCAAGGTTAAAAACAACAATGTCTTAATGAACTTTTGAGACAGAATGGTCCTAATTATTTTTCCATTTGTTTTTAATAATCACAGGCTTGGAGTCCTTTCAGTTTCCTTTAGAAATCTATTTTATAATTACCTAACTGTAATAAATTTTTATTTTTAGAATGTGTGTGTTTGGCTATTCTTCCAATAATCTTACAGTGACACTGGATCCTGGCCTATTATTATTGTTTTAATATGATTTATATGTAGTGTTTACATTTCTCAGTATTGCAGTGCTCAAATTTTTCTTAGCTGTCATGGGAACTTCATTCCCAAAGTGTGTCTCTCAGCAAAAATGGAGGAGAGAGGCCCCCAAGACAAGTGGTAAGAAACAAAATAAGGAAGTGGAGGGGCTACTCGAAATCATTCAACTTTGGAGGTAATGTTGACTTCTTGAAAGCAAATTTTAAAAAATGAGGAGAGATGGCACTTTGAACCCAGGGTTATAGCAGGGGTGATCTGACAGAATTTCAAAGAGGATGTCCCTCCACATCATCAAAGTTTAAAAAAGTTTTTGTGAATAATACTGCTTAAATGTAATACTGAGCCAAAAAAGTGGGGGATGGGACTCCTATCTATGTCAGTACAGTTTTGTACATTAAGACAAGTTCTCTCTCTCTCTCTCTCTGTTGGTGTGTGTGTGTTAGTAGGGCCTTTAATGTTTTTGGAGGTGGGGTGCATATATTTAAAACCTAGGTTTGGGGCAATGAACTGTGAGAGACATGTTAGCAAGCTCTCTTGATAACTATGAAAATATAAACCCTCTAAAGAGCTAAAAAATGTGGTAGAGAAGCTTTTAGACTTTTGTAGAATGTGGAAAAGAGATTAAAAACCAGCGTAATGTAGACCTCAAGGGATTGGGACTTCCCAACTGATAACTGGCTTTTATTCCTTTACCTACATATTGTTTGAATAACTCTATTTTATGTTAACTATGTTTTAATCTTAAAACATTTATCAACATCTTCAAGATTTTTTTTAAAGACTTTGTTAAGAAACACTGTATTTCCCAGAAAGAATTAAATAAATAATTCCTTCTGGGATGAATTTTTATCTGATTTTGTTTGTTTGTTTGTTTGTTTTGTTTTGTTTTTCGAGGTAGGTCTAGCCCAGGCTGACCTGGAATTCACTCTGTAGTCTCAGGCTGGCCTTGAACTCAAATTGATTCTCCTACCGCTGCCTCCCGAGTGCTGGGATTAAAGGCATGTGCCACCACACCTGGTTTATCTGAGAGAGTTTTTTCTCCATGTGCAGGTGGAATTTGGAAAGAGATCCTGGAATCTTTCCCTATGGAACACGGCTGCATTCTTTGTTCTACCACAAACCAAAGTGACAATAAAACCAAATATCTCAGATCGCAAGCACTACATAGTAAATCAGACATGCTCAGACCTTCTTTGTGAAGAATGATCCGCTCTAATGTCAGGAACATGGAGGACTATAGTTTTATTTTGCCCTTTTCCATTTTGATATTTATTCAGCCTCAGGGATCTCTAACCCGGCACTCATCTTTGTAGGTGACTGCAGAAAGATGGCATGCAAGGAAAACAGACTTATTTAGGATCAGCTCTCAAGAGTATCCCCAGAAGGTGCATAAATAAAAACCACATTCCATCTTCTTTTTCAGTCATTTTCCCACCACTTACACCAATCCTGCTAGCAAGAAGGAAAGCACTGATTGAGATTTCTCTGTACAGCCCGGGGAGGTAGCTCAATGGGTACAGTGCTTGCTGTGTAAGCATGAGAACTGCTGGGTGTGGTGTACCTACAGGGGCAGAGGTAGGAGGATCCATGTGAGTTCAAGACCAGCATGAGACTACATAGTGAATACCTCAAAAAACAAAACAAGGTAGTGTATACCCACAATCTCAGTCCTGGGGAGGCAGAGAAGGAGAATCACTGGGGATCATAGATTCCATAATCTAGATAAATCTGTGAGCCCCAGGTTCAGTGAGAGACTATGCACTGAGGAAGGATCCCAGTGGGTAGAGGACAGAGAGGAGGAAATGGGGACACCTTCACAAGATTTGCTCATACAACGTATATACTTATTCATAATAAAGATATGAATTTACAAAAATAAGGTGGCGAGAGATCGAGTCAGACACCCGTAGACTTCTGGCTTCCACCTGCATGCAGACACACAGTATACACAACTGCACACACGTGTTCTAAACATAGGATCATGCATACACATGCATACAAAGCCCCCCACAAAAAATCCACAACAGTTCCACTGTATAATTAATTCCCCATTCTGAAAACTTACAAAGACCAGACATAGATTGTTAAAACAAGCCATATGGGAATGATTGCTCTCTGATCTCATCTCTTCTTTCCTAAAGGTCATTAACATTTCAACCTGTCAACACGCATGCTCAACCCTTAGCTGTGTTCCCTGGCAATGCCCGGGGAACAGCTGCAGGTCTGCTCTCATACCAGAAGAGAAGCACTTAATGTCACACTCACCCTGTAGCCGTGACATTCCTAAGTGGCAGTGTTCAGACAAGAATAGCCCTGTCCAAAGCAAAGTTGCTTTTTTGCTGCACACAGGCGTTGGCAGAATGGCCTCGATGAAAGGTAAACCTGGCATAGCTCTGAGGCCTACCAGGCTCTTCACTTTGAAGATTTCACAGCTAGAGACAGGATCTCAGCTCACACGATGCCATGAATATGCACAGCTTGCTGAACAGTTGTTCTGAGCAATATAAATAACTTAAGACACAAAAAGCTAAACAACTCAGGATCTTGGAGTGTGGTTCCAGGGTTCCATGACTCTGTACTCAGTTTTATGGAAATAGTGCTGGAGGGGCTGGGTGCTCATGGGTGCCACAAGCTTTTCCTCCTTGCCTCCTGATACTCTGTGGTTCACCCACCCACCTACCCATACCGCTTCTCAGTTGCAGTCGAAATAAAGACACCAGTTACAATATCTTCCTCTCACATTCCACAGTGGGATGGAGATAGGTGTGTGTCCTCTTCCTCTCTCCCTCTCTCATAAGTAAATGAATTTATTAAATAAGTAAATATTTAATTTTACTCACCCTCTTCTAGATCACACAGGGGAGAGAATTGCTGGAGACCCTTCCCCTAAACACAGCCCTAAGATTCTTCTCTGATAAAAAACTTGAGCAACTCTCCGCCTGTACAGTTGAGAGGGTTGAAAACTTTCAGAGCTTTGGGCCAAAAAAGACTGGCCTACCAGTCTCTTTATTTGTAAAGAGTCTTCACTAGCCAGCGAGCCCTTCACTTGAAGGATAGCACCTATGGGCTAAAAATACAAAGACTTAAAAAGTCATTAATAAATAAAAGCTAAAACTAGCTTCTATTAGCACACATTCTATCTTGCAGCCTGCTACCCCCTTGGTGGTGACATGGGAGGGGGTTGTGGCCACTGTGGGCAGTTTTACATACTGGAGAAACAGCTCCAAGGATCATTAGGGTTATTATCAAGGTCGCTGTCTGAATCTCAAGAGTTCCCCATTGGTGTATTTCCAATGCTCATTTCCCAGCTGGTGGCAGTACTTTGGAGGCTGAGTAACCTTTAAGAGGTGGGTCTTTCTGGCAGAAGTAGGTCTCTCATTCAAGCCCTGTTTCCTCTTCCCGGTCTGTCATGATGTAACATACGCCCACCACCAGAGGCTCATTTTAGTGTATCCAAGCCAGCAGAAGTGGTTTATTGCCATCACATTTAGAGTATGTTCTCACAGGTTATGCATAGTAGGTGATGCTAAAGAAAAGGACCCACTAAGGAGTCCTCCAGAGCACAGGAAAGAGGCCCCTTAGGTATCCATTAGCTTAACAGTGTTTGAGTACTTAGCACATCCAGAACACTGAACTAGATGGTGGGAATGTTTGGGATGCTTGAAGGAAGTGGGTGGGATACATGAACAAAATTCTATGAGTTCTG
>PVHP010037526.1:0-17332 GCA_004024765.1 Zapus hudsonius
TGCAATCCCATTCTCCCGAGTTCTGGAATTAAAAGTGTGTGTGTACCACCACCCCAGCTTCTTTCTCTTACAAAAAAATATTTATTCCGTGTGTGTGTGTGTGTGTGTGTGTGTGTGTGTGTGTGTGTGTGTGTGTACATCATGGTCTCCTGAGGCTGTAAAGTTCAGCCATTTTGTGTCCATCTTTATGTGGGTGCTGGAGAATCAAACCCTGGCAGATAGGCTTTGCAAGCAAGTGACTTTAACTGCTGAGCCATCTCCCCAGCCTCCTTGGGAATCTTTGCCCTTGGATGCTGATTTTCCAAAAGACATCACCTCTGTTGGAGGGCCCAGTAAGGTTAGGTGCAATATTTCTGTCCAGCAGTTTTTAAAAAGATATTTATTTGCAAGCAGAGGGGATTCAAAGGAGAGAGGGACAGAGACAGAGGCTGAGAGAGAGAGAGAGTGGGCTCACCAGGGCCTCCAACCACTGCAAACTCCAGATGTGTGTGTTAGTTTGCACATCTGGCTTTACATGGGTACTGGGGAATCTAACCTGGGTAGTTAGGCTTTGCAGGCAAATGCCTTCACCGCTGAGCCATCTCTCAGCCCCATTGGGGAAGGGAGATTTGGGGGAAGGCTGGAGTGACGGGGCTCCCATGGACGACTCCCCGTGACCCGAGGACCTAGGCTAGGATGCTGACCTTGCAGGGGAAGGACAGATCCATGTGGGTCGTGCCCCGCCCTGCGTCACCTGCACGTTCCGCCAGAACTGAGCTCCAACCGCCCAGAGGTCACCGGCTGAGACATGGCGCCCAGGGGTCTCCTGGTCCGGCTCCTGCTTCTTCAGCTGGGGCTCAGCCAGGCCCAGGCAGCTGGGGAGGAGGTGTCCACTCCTCCTCTTCCCTCAGGGGGTGACATCGAGGAACCACCACTCGCAGGGATGCCCGGGCTCCCATCATCGGTCCCCCAGCTTGAGGGCAGCGTGGTGTTCCTTGATCCAGAGGCATTTACTTCGGGTCACTCTTATTCCCCCCAGGCGCTGCCACCAGTACAGACCACAGGAAACAAGAAAGTGTTTTCAGGTGAAGCTCTGGGTCATTCCCTATTGTGTGTCGAGAACTAGCCTGGGCTGAGGAAGATGGGACCCTTGGGGCTTACAGGAGGAGGGACATGGTTCTTGGGTATGGGGTACGCAGGGGACCCTGCTTGCCCCTGAGATCTGGGAGGACCCTACCATTCCCTGATGAGCCACACCTCCCCTGGGGTGGGGAGGGGAGGAGGATGGGGGTGCATGGCATTGCTCTATGGGTTCTGAGGGGCTCTGGCTCTCACTGACCTCCTTCAGCTTGTGGTCACAGAACTACAAGGATAGTTGGTGGAAAGCCCTCCACCGAGAGGAAGTGGCCCTGGCAGGTGAGCCTTCAGGTCAACGCTAAGCACATATGCGGGGGCTCCCTCATCAGCAAACGGTGGGTGATAACAGCAGCCCACTGTGTCTTTGGGTGAGTGTTTAGGGCCCAAGGCTTTGGGGCCCCTGATTGGGCTGTATGATATTAAACCAATCCCGCCCTTCTTGACTTTCCTGTTCTTTATCTCAACGAAGGATCCTGGTTGGGGGGGGGGGGCTCTCCTAGAGGTGGGGAGGCTGAGGCAGGTGGATTGTGGTGGATTGGAGGCCAGCTTGGACTGTATAGTGAGTTCAAGTCTAGTGTAGGCTATGCAGTGAGACTGGCGCAAAACAAAATTTTTTAAAAAAAAGGAGGGTTGGGGATTTAGCTCAGTGGATGAGGGCTTGCCTAGCAAGCGCAAGGCAAGAAAAAAAAAAGGAATGACAGCCCTATGAATTTTTTAAAATATATTTTATTTATTTATTTATTTGCAAGGAGAGAGAGAGAGAGAGAGAGAGAGAGAGAGAGAGAGAGAGAGAGAGAGAGAATGAGAATGATGTGCCAGGGCCTCAGCCACTGCAAATGAACTCCAGATGCATGTGCCACTTTATGCATCTGGCTTTATGTCGGTACTGGGGAATCGAACCTGGGTTGTTTGGCTTTGCAGGCCAGCGCCTTAAACATTGAGCCATCTCTCCAGCAGTCCCATGGTTTTTAATTCAGTCCCAGATGATACCAGAATTAATGTTTCTATATGTTCTCAGGTGACCCTGGTCTGGGACCCACAATTGGAGAACAAACTGGTGGGTGGTTAGGATGACCTGGACTCCTCCGGGGATTGTGGTTTGGGAGGGAGGGAGGCTGGCATAGGAACATGGAGCCAGGTTGGGAAGCATCTGGAATGTATGTAGAACTCCTCAGAGTCTCTCCACAGCCATCTGAATTACTCAGTGCTGGTGGGAACCATATACTTGAACTCCAACATGTCAGTCAGGATTCCAGTCGAAGACATCGTTATGCACCAAGGTTATTCTATGATTGGATCGTTGATACATGACATTGCTCTTGTTCTGCTGGCGTTCCCTGTGACTTTTTCCACCCACATCCAGCCCGTGTGCCTCCCTGAAAAGGCTTTCATGATACAAACCGGGACCGAGTGCTGGGTGACCGGATGGGGAAAAAGGAGAGAAGAAGGTGAGGCTGAAGTAAGACTTCAGTAATCTTAGATTAGGGAGCAAGCTACTTACAAACTAAATGGAGGGCCAGAGAATGAGACTTTCTAGTAGGTAAGGAAGGAAGGAAAGGGGAGAAGGTGCCATCACATAGAAATATGAATTTCTATATATTTGTCAGGACTTGAGGGCTTGAGTGCCAAGCATATGATATGTACTTCAAGGGTGGGGTTAGCTCAGGGGGATGGTGGCCTGTCTACCAATTTAAGCTGGAAGTACCTTCTTTGGTAGATCGGAAGATCACTGTGAGTTCGAGGTCAGCCTGGGACTACAGAATGAGTGCCAGGTCAGCCTGGGCTGGAGTGAGACCCTACCTTGAAATTAATAATGATTATATAATAATTATTATAAAATATATTATTACATTATTATAAAATTATTATAAAATAATAAAAGAACAAATAACATACTAGATCGTGCCTACGTGGATACCTGTGTGTGAACGTCTAGATTGAGGCCCAGAGAAGACAACACTAACACGTCATATCACGTCACGTACGCACATCTACTCTCTCCTGTGTTGTCTCTGTGTAGACCCAGTAGAATTATCACCGCAACAGCTTCAGGAGGTCGAGCAAAACATCATTCGTTATGAACAATGCAATACAGTACTCAAAAAGCAACTGGGAAAACTGTTTAATATAATCCGTAAGGGGACGGTGTGTGCTTATAATGAAAAAGGAGGAGACTCTTGCCAGGTTAGTTTATGGGGTTCCCTGATATTCCGCTTTGCAGTGTTTCCACTATCATCCAATCCAATGGCCGCCCAGCCAGCCATGATCTCCCGGGAGATGCTGTATGCCAGGAAACTGGGAGTGGGGTGGCAATCAGTTCTGTTGTTTTCAGCCGCTTCTATGTGACATGCAATGTACTTGAGTAACCAATTTATTCATTATTGTCTCAGAAAAACAACATCATCTTTTTGTTTTGTTTTGTTTTGTTTTTGTTTTTCAAGGTAGGGTCTTGCTCTAGCCCAGGCTGATGTGGATTACTTCCATTCTCTCTCTTTCTTCAGGGAGACTCTGGAGGACCTCTGGTCTGTGAATTTAATGAAACATGGGTGCAGGTGGGAATTGTGAGCTGGGGCTATGGCTGTGGTCGCAAGGGACTTCCTGGAATTTATACCGAAGTGAGTTTCTACATGGACTGGGTCATTAGACGTCTGAGTCGAGCTTCGTGTTGGAGCGCATCAGGCTTCCTCATCTCAAGCCTGTGTCTGTGTCTGGCGATGAACTTGGCATTCTGGTGACCCTGTGATCTCTAGGCCACCGTCCTCCTGTTCCCACTAGGTGTCTCCTCTGACATTCCTTTCCTTCTCAATACCCTTTCTGCAAATTCCAGCTGGGATCCATCTCCCTGGGAAGAACATGGTAGGGAGGTTGGCACCTGCAGTCTGTCTTGGCCCGGTGCTCTGGTTACCTGACTTAGCTGTACCCACAATTAGGGCTGTTCTATGCCTGGAGAGGAGGAGGGCAAACAGATTGAGGTCCATCCAGCCTGCTGAGACCACACCAGACACTTTGATGAAGAGAGAGAGAGAAAAAGAGAGAGCTGCAAGCTCCCCGCAGAGGTGTGAGCCTGGGACTTCCATATCAGACTCAGTGTCTGGAGCTGGCAGAAGTTCCCCTGAACCCCACTGTGGATCGATCTGTGAAAGCATAGCCTCTGCCACACAGAGCTCATGGGTGACCCTGCCTGGTACTTCCTTCCTCAGTGCCCTGTGGACTCATTCAGGGACACCCCAAGTTGTATTGCAGCAGTTTTGGAGCAGGGAGATTTCAGATGTGAACCAAAAAAAAAAAAAAAAAAAGTTGGATTGTGTCCTGTGAGCTCGTAAAGAGCCGGGTCACCACTTAGGAAAATTATTAAGTCTCCTTGAAATCCTGCCCCATTTAAATATGACAGGTGGCCTGAGCTGGTGCTTGGTTCCTGATTTCTCCATGGCATCTCTGTAGCCTGGAGTGTTGCCCTTGAGTTTAGCAGCCTCAGCGGTCAGGAACAGGAGAGCCTGAGAATTCAGAGGCCGGACCATGGCACGGTTACATTCCCTGGCACCTCTCCTTGCCATCTGTACCAGGAATATTCTGAGGAGACACCGTGGGCCATGGCTGGGCTTTAGCCTTACAGGGAGGTAGGTGTGTGCGTGTGTGAAAGATAGTGACGTACAGAGAGACTCTGTACAGATGGGGAATGGCTCTTCATCCTAATGTCATCAAGTGACTCAGACCCACCTGGGATGACTGGTGACCATCCTTTGGCCTTTCTGGTGATGGCTGGAGCTCCCACACAGCAGAGGGCTTCAGCAGACAGTCTCTGATAGAGCATCCTGCGGCCTGAAGGAGGCTGGGCCTGGGAGCCTCTGCCTTTCAAAGGACACTTGATGACAGCCCTGTTCAGTGTTGCCTGTGCTGGGAATGCCAGTTATGGTTTCTCATTCTCTTCTTCCTTTCTGCTCCTTGGTGTTGACCCCTTGTGAGTGAGCATTAGGGCCTCTGCTAGACTGTATAATTAGTATTTCTAGACCACATCATAACTGTGTGTGTTGTCATAATAAAAGGGCCATCTAGACATTATGTATCTCCTAATGATAAAATATAGCACTTGTTATCTTGTTAAAATTGTCCCAGTGTGCATATACAAGGAAGAAAGGAGGCCAGGAGCACAGTCCATAAAGCCCAGGCTGTGGGAGACTCTACAGGTCAGGTGGGGGTGTAAGGAGCAGAAGAAGAAAGTACAGTCATGTCTCTAAAGATATGTCAAATGCAGGACTGGGGAGATGGCTCAGTGGCTAAAGGCACTTGCTTGCAAAGCCTGCTGGCCTGGGTTCAATTCCCCAGCACTTATGGGCAGTGCACGCATCTGGAGTTCATTTGCAGTGGCAAGATGCCCTGGTGCACCCCTCACACTCTCTCTCTTCTTGCCAGTAAATAAATAAATAAAAATCGAAAAATAAATAAAAGACAATATCAAATGCAAAAACACTCATACTAGACTAAAGTGTAGTGCGCAGGGAAATACTTTTGAGTGATGGAACTATAAAGAAATATACGGGACTAGCTACAGAACAGTCTTGTGGGTACATCTGAGAGCTCTCGAGAACTGTCATAGAAGGCACAGGGCAGGGCTTCCTGTGTGGTTGTTTACCTGACAGTGATTACCAAAGCTGTGTATTTACTTTGTTTGAATTTTTTGTTCCCATTTTATCATATGAATAGGTCAAAAGTTAGGATAGCACTCATGAATAAAAGTTCTGTGGTGGCGCACGCCTTTAATCCCAGCACTCAGGAGGCAGAGGCAGGAGGATCACCATGAGTTCAAGGCCACCCTGAGACAACTTAGTGAATTCCAGGTCAGCCTGGGCTAGAGCGAGACCCTACCTCGAAAAACTAAAAAAAAAAAAAAAAAAAAAAAAAAAAAAAGTTGTGTAAGGCTTTGTGAAAATTGTAATTATCATTTATTTAATGCTTATTGGTCTTTGGGTCGTTAATTTCTTCCTGTGGTATTATTGGTATCTTAATATCTTCCCAGAAATGTATTTCAGTTAGACTTTCAAATTTTGGCATTCCTGTTACAACAGCTTTATTGTTTTATATGTGAATATAATAAAGTGCACCTATTTAAAATGTCCAATAAATTGTGATATATGTGTATGCATGCATAACACAATCATGAAAATAAATATTTCTATTACCTAGGTAAAGTGCCTTGTGCTTCTTGGTAACCCCCCCCCCTTTTTGGTTCCTATTCTGTCTTCACAATTATATAATTTTAAAGTTTTATATAATTAAAATTTAAATTGTATATAAATGGGATACAGAGTATTTAAAAACAGTTACTTATTAGAAAGACAGAGAGAGGGAAGCCGGGCGTGGTGGCGCCTTTAATCCCAGCACTCAGGAGGCAGAGGTAGGAGGATCGCTGTGAGTTCAAGGCCAGCCTGAGTCTACATAGTGAATAAAGGTGAATGCAAACACCTTTAACTGCTGAGCCATCTCTCCAGCCCTAGAGTATTTTTAAAATTTGGTCTGGCTTCTTTCATTCAATCCAATTATTTAGACATTTGGGTTGCTTCTAGGTTATTATTTTTACCATTGCAAATGAAGCTATGCCCATTTGTTTGACTTTACTTCTCTAGGTAAGTTCTTGGAGGCACAATAGACAGACCATATGGGCAGGGCATGTTTACGACTTCAAGAAATTCCCATGTTTTTTCAAGCGGTTGTCTAATTGGATGTGTCCAGCAGCAGTACGTGAGAATTCTAGTTCCTATACACCCTTGGCACCGCTTGGTGTGACCAGTCTTTCTGAATTTAGCTCTTTTAATAAGTGTGTTACAGAACCTCAGTGTGGTTTTATTTAGTATTTCCTTAATGATTACTGGTTTCGAATCCTCTTTCAAGTGTTCTTTGCCTCTGCATGTTTTCTTTGGTGACCTGTTTAGAACTTTTACCCATTTTCAGTTTCTTTTTACTGAGTTTTTTATTTTTACTGAGTTTTGTGAAATTCTGGAGACAAGTAATTTATCAAATATGCGATTCCTAATTGTTTCAGCATAGGATGACTTTTTGTTCTTTTTTTCTTTTTTCTTTTTTTCTTTTTCTTTTTTAAATATTTTATTTATTTGAGAGAGAGAGCGACAGACAGACAGATAGACAGACTGAGAATGGGCACGCCAAGACCTCCAGCCATTGCAAATGAACTCCAGACACATGCGCCCTCTTGTGCATCTGGCTTTACATGGGCACTGGGGAATCGAACTCAGGTCCTTCTGCATTGCAGGCAAGCTTCTTAACTGCTAAGCCACTTCTTCAGCCCATCTTTTTTTTTATTTTAAAAAACATTTTTATTTATATATTTGCAGGCAGAGAGAGAGAGAGAGTAAGAGAGAGATAGAAAGAGAGAGAAACAGATAAAATGGTGCTCCAGGGCCTCTAGCCACTGCAAACTCCAGATACATGTGCCACTTTGTGCACCTGGCTCAGATGGGCACTGGGGAATTGAATCTGGATCGTTAGGCTTTGCAGGCAAGTGTCTCTTTTTATTTTATTTTTAATATTTTATTTATTTATTTGAGAGAGAGAATGAGGCAGACAGAGAGAGAATGGGCACACCAGGGCCTCCAGACACTGCAAAAGAACTCCAGACACATGTGCCACCTTGTGCATCTGGCTTTACGTGGTGTTGAGGTCAGCTTTCTAGTTGCTGCGCAGAAATAACCCAAACAAAAGTAGCTTGTAGAGGAATGGGTTTATCTGGCTTATGGACTTGAGGGGAGACTCCATTCTGGCAGGGAAAACGATGGTATGAGCAGAGGGCTGGACATCACCTCTGCCACAGCACTGCAAACAGTGGCAGGAAGGTGTGCCAAACTCCGGCAAGGGGAAGCTGGCTTATAACCCCCATAAGCCCACCCCCAACAACACAGCTCTAATGACGTTCTAATTCCCGAATTGCCATCAGCTGAGGATCGATCTATCAGAACACATTCATTTGTTTGTGGGGGACACCTGGATCAAACCATGACACGTGGGCATTGGGGAATTAATCTCTGGTCCTTCTGCTTTGCAGGGAAACACCTTAACCGATAAGTCATCTCTCCAGCCAGTATGTTTTTATTTTTTGAGGCAGGCTCATATTATGTAATCCTGGCTGGCCCTATGTACCCAGATTGACTTTGAACTTGAGGCAGTCCTCCTTCCTCATCTTCCAAGTGCTGGGATTACAAGCATGAGCCACTTTGATTGGCTAACTTTTCATTAAAAATTTTAAAGCCGGGAGTGGTGGCACACACCTTGAATCCCAGCACTCAGGAGGCAGAGTTAGGAAGATTGACGTGAGTTCAAGGCCACCCTGAGACTGCATAGTGAATTCCAGGTCAGCCTGGATTAGAGCGAGACCCTACGTTGAAAAAACAAAACAAAACAAAAATCCCAAAAACAAAATTTATTTATATGCAAGCAGAGAGAAACAGAGAGAATGAGCATGCCAGGGCCTCCAGCCACTGCTGAGTCATCTCTCCAACCCCCATCCCACCCTTTTTTCTTGCTTGCTTGTTTGTTTCTTGGTTTTTCAAGGTAGGGTCTCACTCTAGCCCTGGCTGACCTAGAATTCACTATGTAGATCCAGGCTGGCCTCAAACTCACTGTTATCCTTCTGCCTCCCAAGTGCTGGGATTAAAAGCATGTGTTACAAGGACTGATCCAGACGACCCATGGAGGAGGTTATCCAGTGGAGGGGGAAGGGGAGGGCAGCGGGGAATTGGGGATAACAACTCATTGTTTGCCCACTAAATGTTCTAACTCATTATGGACAATAAATTAAAAAAAAATTTAAAAAAATAAAAGCGTGTGTTAAACAGTGTTTATTGGTGACATCATCTACTTCCTTAAGAAAAAAATAGGCTTAGGGCTGGAGAGATGGCTCAACGGTTGAGGCACTTGCCTGCAAAGCCTAATGACCAGAGTTTGATTCCCCAGTACCCACGTAAAGCCAGATGCACAAGGTGGCACATGCATCTGGAATTTGTTTGCAGTGGCTTAGAACCCTGGCGTGCCCATTCTCTGTCTCTCTCTGATTGCAAATAAATAAATAGTAATAAAAAATAGGTTTAAACACTTTTTTCCCCAGTTGAACTTTAAAAGATGCTGCTATTCAGTGAGGCACACACATGAATAAACCCTGCTGGTGATGGGGCCACATACTGAAATCCCCTGGTACCCTTCCTCTACACACAGAACTCCTCCTTTGCAATTAATGCCTCTATGTTTTCTGGAAGTTACACTCAGTCATGGGCAAACCTAAATCAGATGCAACCATAATCTTTAAAATAATGACTAAAATTAGGGATGTAGTTAAAAGTTCTCAGAAACATAATTTGCAATCATAGATCTATTTAAAGAGGCTAGAGCAAATTTAATATCATTTTTTAGCTAATTAGCAGTTTTATTTTGCCATTTAAATTAATAACGGTGTTGGACCTCCAAATAGGTGTGGAGGCTTGTTTTTCCCCAACTGAGAATAAATAGCCTAGTGCCGGCTTCCCTCTGCTTTTCCTAGCTCATGGATTCCCACTCACTAAAGCCCTTTCTCACTCACTGAACCAACCTTCAAGAGACTCCAAATTAAACACAACCCTTGGCAGCTTTTCACCGGCTACATTAAAGATCAGATTGGCTCATTGGCTCACTGAATTTCAGTCCCTTAATCTAATTTGCAGATGGTTCATTTTCCTCTTTGCTGAAAAAGATGAGGGAGGAATAGCCCCATACACGAGGACCGCAGGTCAGAGTGAACTAAAATCAGAAAGCTATGTGTCATCATTTACTCTCACAGCTATTAAGGGCACCAGGAAACCTTTCATACTTGAAAATAATTTAAAAAATATTTTATTTGCAAGAAGCTAGAGAGATATATAGAGAGAGAGCAAGCCAGGGTCACCTACAACTACAAACTCCAGATGCGTGTTACTGGGAAATCAAACCTGGATTGTTAGGCATTTCAGGAAAGCACCTTAACCCCTAAGCCATTGCTCCAGCTCCACACTTGAAAATTTTGAGTTGACATTTTCTCAGAAATAGGCATGGATCTTCCAGGAATAGATAGAATGGGGTTCTTCACACCCCTCCTAGAAGGTGGAGGAAAGAATGGCATACTTTTCCTGCAGTGGGAACAGTTGTATTTGATTCCTGCATCACCTGGTCCAGGAACCCATGCATGAGGTCAGTTAGCTTTGACAGCATCCCAACAGGGAGGGTATTCCAAAGCAATGACCTTCTTAAGCCTGGATATAGACATTTCAAAATAACTGTGCAGCAAGACAAGAGACTTTTCAACTGAGTACCAGTTAAAAATAAGAAATCTGACTGCACTTCCTAAATTATTGCCTAGTGTTCCAGGAGGATGCCTGTCACCAATGTGCTGGAAGGCACCAAGAGCTAGTGGATGTAAATAAGGAGCTTAACATGTGGGAATGGGAAAAGCCAAGCCAAGTCTCTGCTGCTTTATGGCTAAATATAAAATGAGCTAGAAAGACCTAGAATAGATGCAGACCTCAAAAACTGCTCTTTTCAGAGAGTCCATTTTAAGCATAAGGTGTTTTTTATTTTTTCGAGGTAGGGTCTCCTGTAGCCCAGGCTGACCTGGAATTCACTATGTAATCTCAGGGTGGCCTCAAACTCACTGTGATCCTCCTACCTCTGCCTCCTTGATGATCCTTCTACCTCTGCCTCCTGAGTACTGGGATTAAAGGTGTGTGACAACACACCCCGGCAAGAAAAGCACAAGCTTTATAACTTATTGATAGTTTCTGAATATTATAGAATTTGAAAAAATATATATATTTTTTAAAATTCTGTATTTAAGAAATAATTGGTGTTGCATTCCAGGTTTTATTTGCTGCTGGGGATTGAACCGAAGGTCTTGTGTGTGCTAGGCAGGCACTCGACACACTGGAGTGATGCCCAGTCCACTTTTCATTCTTATAAGATCATTTTCCTTTCTATCCATTTATGAGACAGAGAGAAAGAGAACGGGTGCACCAGAGCCTTCTGCCTCTGCAAATGAACTCCAGGCACATGTGTCACATTGTGTGTCCAGCTTTACATGAATAGTGGGAATCGAACTCTGGCTGCCAGGCGTTCCAAGTAAGCTCATTCAACCGTTGAGCCACCTCTCCAGCCCAATTTTTTTTTTTTTGGTGTTTTTAAAAATATTTTATTTATTCATTTTCAAGCAGAGAGAGAGAGAGAGCGAGAGAGAGAGAGAGAGAGAGAGCGCACCAGTGCCACCACCTTGTGGGGCTGGCCTATATGGGTACTGGGGAATTGAACCTGGGGACTTAAGCACTGGAGGTAAGTGCCTTAACCTCTGAGCCATCTCTCCAGCCCTGGTGGGGTTTTTTTAAATATTTTTTTGAGGTAGGGTCTCACTCTAGCCCAGGCTGACCTGCAACTCACTGTGTAGTCTCAGGGTGGCCTTGAACTCACAGCAATCCTCCCAACTCTGTCTTCTGAACACAGTGCCTTAGACTGCTCGGCCATCCTGACTGCTTCAGCCAACTCTGCCTTCTGAGTGCTGGGATTAAAGGTGTGAGCTCTCACACCCTAATTTAAATATATATATTTAAATTTTATATATATATATATATATATATATATATATATATATTTGGGGCTGGAGAGATGGCTTAGCTGCAAAACAGAAGGACCCGAGTTTAATTCCTCAGTACCCACATAAAGATAGATGCACAAGGTGGCGTCTGGAGGCCCTGGTGTGCCCATTCTCTCTCTCTCTCTCTCTCTCTCTCTCTCACAAGCAAATAGAATATTTAAAATATATATTCTATTTATTTATTTATTTGAAAGAAAGAGAGCAGAGAGAAAGGCATATATATATATATATATATATATATATATATATATATATATATATAGAGAGAGAGAGAGAGAGAGAGAGAGAGAGAGAGAGAGAGAATGGGCCTGCCAGGCAGGGCCTCCTGCCACTACAAACGAATTCTAGACACATGTGCCACTTTGTGCTTCTGGCTTTACGTGGGTACTGGGGAATCGAACCTAGACCATCAGGCCTTGCAAGCAAGCATTTTTAACCAGTGAGCTCTCTCTCCAGCCCCCTAATAACTTTTGACAACTTCTGTATATATGTAATGCATTTTGATCATAATCCACTCCCATCACTCTCTTGTCCCCTTTCCCCCAAAACCCCTCCCATTGAGCTTGGCCCAGTCCTTCTACTATTTTGATGCCTTTTCCTTTCTTTTGCTTTCCTTCATCATCCATGACATGTTGATGGGCCCAGCACTGAGGAGGTCATGGCTAGCTACTTTGTGTCTGAAATATTTTGCGGAGAGAGAGAGAGAGAGAGAGAGAGAGAGAGAGAGAGAGAGAGAGAGAGAGAGAGAGAGAGAGAGAGAGGTGCCCATTTGGTGCCAGAGGCTGTGACAGGGCCGGGTACTTGTTTGCTGTCATTCAAGGCATGGATAGCTACCTGCTTATTCTTCCTTGATCCAGAGTCTCTTACTTGTTGGTGAAATGTCAGTAGTAACTTTTTGACAAGCTCCAAACCTCAGCTTGTCACCATCCCGACTTTGACATCTATGAGTTTCTGTTTCCCACACTGGCACCACTTACACCATCTTGGAGTCCCAGATGTACACAGTTATGATATTTTCCTTGTGTTAGCCTGGGGCATTGGTTCTTGGGAAGAACACCACAGAGATGAAATATCTTCTTGTCACCTGATGCTACCAACATGACATTACCAGTAATCTCAACTTTCACCACCTGACTGATATTTTCCAGGTTTCTTTAAAGTTAGGTTTCTGGTTTATTTTCGGATTTTTTTTCTTGAGGTAGGGGCTTGCTCTAGCCTAGGCTGACCAGGAATTCACTATGTAGTCTCAGGCTGGCCTCCAACTCACCTCCCACCTCTGCCTCCCCAGTGCTGGGATTTAAATCGTGGGCCACCATGCCCCAAATACATACACACACATTATATATATAATGTATATATGTATATAATATATATATATGTATATAATATATGTATATAATATATATATAATTTTTTTGAGACAGTCTCACTATAGACCAGGCTGACCTGGAACTTACTCTGTCCCAGGCTGGCCTTGAACTTACAGCGATCCTCCTCCCTCTGCCTCCCTAGTGCTAGGACTAAAGGCATGCGCCACCACACCTGACTACATTTCTTTCTTCCTTTTTTAAAATTTAAATTCATAAGCAGAGAGCGAGGGGGAAGGAGAGAGTGTGTACGGGTCCACTACTCCAGATGCGTCAGGAACCAAACCCAGGACCTCAGTCTGGTTCTGGGCACAGTCATCCCAAGGGATCCCAGGGTATTTAAGGACCAGTCCTGGGGGGCAGGGAGGGCAGTCGCTGGGGTCGCGCAGATAGCGTGGGGGCGTGGTCAGGACTCCTGGCGTCATCGAGCCACGTGCTGGAGCGAGTCACGTGCCCCAGACGCCGTCACATGACTGGGGCGCGCGCCAGCCGCTAGGTGAGGACCTCCGGGCCTCATGGCTTCCTCCCTGGGTGACCCGAGGCCCCGGGTCCTGACCTGCTGCGCGGTGGTGCTGCTCTTCAGCTGGGGTGAGTGGGCGCGCCCAGGGCCATCTTTCCTTCCTTCCTTCTCCTTCCCAACACCATGGAGCCCTGGCCAGGATGCTTGTCTCTTTCATCCACCCGGACCTGTGGGTCCCCACCCCAGTCACCTCCCCTGCCCCTCTCCGGGAACTCCAGCTCCTTTCTCTGCTCTCAGGTCACCTCGGCCTCCAGACCAGCAGGGTGGAGCCTCCTGGCTTCTCCCCTCAGCCATCCCTGCGAACCCCGACATGACCTTGGGCTGGGGAGCAGGGCCCTCCCTCCCGCTGTTCTGGAACTTTCTCCATCCCTCCTGGTTCGCCACCAGCCTTCCCAGGAGGATGTCCTCCCTCTCCGCTCTTCTGTGCGTCTTCGCTCCCCACTTCATCCTTAGCCGTTCCCAGCGTGCCTTTGTCCATCTTGTCCCTGACCTCTCTCCTTTCTTACTTCCTGGGGCTTCCTTTTTAATCATTTTTGTTCTTTTTTCTTCTTTCCTGTTTCCTCTTTTCTAATTAATTTATTTTTTATTTTTTTGGTTTTCCAAGGTAGGGTCTCACTCTAGCCCAGGCTGACCTGGAATTCACTCTGTAGTCTCAGGGTGGCCTTGAACTCATGGTGATCCTCCTACCTCTGCCTCCCGAGTGCTGGGATGAAAGGCGTGCACCACCACGCCCGGCTTTAATTTGTTTCTTATTTTTCCTTTCCTTTTTTGTTACAGGATCTCATGAAGCCCAAGCCATCCTCAAAGTCACTATGTAGCTGAGGACGGCCTTGAACTCCTAATCCTTCTGCTCCCACCTCTCGAGTTAGAAGTGCAACATGTGCCATCACACTTGGCTGCCTAGTTCTCATTCCTTCAGGAGCAATCTCCTCTCTCCCTTAGGTCCACCTCAGCTCTTCCGAACTCCTGTGGGAATCTCTGATTCTCTCCCCTTCCCTAGGTGGACTTGGTTGCCCTGGGCATCGTGATACCATCTATGTGATACCAACTCATTCAGCAAGTCTGGACGTGCAGCCAGGCCACTTCTGGAACTCTCCATCACAGACCCAGAAACCTGTCATCCAAACCTGACCTTCATCTTCTTACCAACTGGCTTCTCTTTCTTTGTTCTCTCTCAGTGGATGACAGCCAGTGTCTTCTGAGGCTAGCCCATGTCCTTGGATCTCACTTGCTCACTGAGTGTACGGTGTCTCCTCTCACTGCCACTTCGTCATTCAGACCTCCTCACTGCTTTCCTGCGTCATGGGTGCCTCCGGTGCCATCTCACTGTCCTCCATCGTCCATCCTCCTCTGCTCTTTTCAAAATACAAGCCTGACCCCTCCACCCCTCTCACTCCAGCTTCCTGGCTTGTCTCACATGCCCTCTGGGGTTGTCCTCTGACTCTGGTCCCCAAGTGTCATCTTCCTCTTGCTGCAGTTGGCATTTCTGTTGCCTTCCAGAGGCTCCCATAGATAGTAACGATTGTTTTTTCTTCAATTTCATCATTTTCCTTTTTTCTTTCTCATCTTTAACACCTGGCCAGCGTTCTCTCCTCCCAAGGCTCCAGGGCACCACCTCTCCTGGCCTCACCTGACTCCTCTGGCCTGATCTCTTGTAGACAGATGGGTACACTTCTGTCTGTATGGCTGATGTGCTCTGAGTCAGGTTGGGAACAGAGTGGGGGCGGGGTTAGGACATCTTTGGTGATGGAGTGAATGGGCTAAGTAATGAAAAACGCACCTCTTTGCTGTCATCCTGTCACGAGTTCTTGCTTTATCTCTGTCCCTCTTTTCTCCTTCAGGTTATACAGAGGAGCAAACCAATCCAGGTGGGTCAGGGGGCCCCTTCAGGGAGAACAGGCTCTGAAAGGCCCTGCTTAAATCGTATTTCTGGTCAGGCGTGGTGACACACCTTTAATCCCAGCACTCGGGAGGCAGAGGTAGCAGGATCACTATGAGTTTGAGGCCAGCCTGAGACTACATAGTGAATTCCAGGTCAGCCTGGGCTAGAGTGAGACCCTACCGCAGAAAAACAATAATATTTCTGGGTTGACAGAAAGCAGCAATCTAATAGGATTCCTAATTAGGAACACCTGTAGCTGCCAGGACATCCATCCGAATAGTCCAGAAGAAAGACTAGCTGGGCCTTCTGTGGGGATGCAGAGCCTCATTGAATTCTGCCCAGGCTGTGAGCCGTCCGATCTCTGGGCACTGCTTGCAGAACCTGGCTCTTGGGGCTTTCTGTCTTCCTCCCTAGATCTTGGGAGAACATATACCTGGGTTGCTCCTTGGTCCACCCTTGTCGCCTTCCTGATTCTTTTTTTTTTTTTTTTTTTGTGCGGTGCTGAGGACCGAACCCAGGGCCTTGCGCTTGCTGGGCAAGTGCTCATCCACTGAGCTAAATCCCCAACCCCCCATTCATTATTGACTGTGTCATTGATGCATTAAGTTAGTTGTTCCTGCTTCTGTCCAGGCCTGGCTCTGATCTTCCTTATCTGTGTCGATGTATTCAATGTGCATGTGTTTGGAAAAATTCATACTGCTATTGTGTGTGCATCATTGCTCATTGACGTACATGGCGTATACACCAGATAGCCTCTGTTTCCTCTTCTTTCCATTCAGTCCCATTTAATTATTATTTGGAAATTTTTTTTTCATTTATGCTTTAACTGGCATACAAAATTATAAATTCCTTTATGACATTTTCTTTCTATTTATTCTTATTTATGACAGAGAGAGTATGGGCCTATTGCCTCTTCAAATGAACTCCAAGCTCCACCTTGTGAATTCAGCTTTACATGGGTACTAGGGATTGAACTCAGGCTATCGGGCTTTGCAAGCAAGCTCCGTTAACCTTGGAGACATCTCTTCCGCCCCTATCAAGTCTCTTAAAAATAACCAAAGTTAGCCAGGTGTGGTGGTGCACGCCTTTAATCCCAGCACTCAGGAGGCAGAGGTAGGAGGATCACTGAGTACGAGGTGAACTAAGACAGCATAGTGAATTCTAGGTCAGCATGGGCCCTACCTTGAAAAGCCATAAAAAGGCAAACTGTTGTTGGAGATATGGCTCAGTGACTTCGAGCACTCCTGTACAGACATGAGAGGCTGAAAAGGCCTGAGCCCCACCCATGTGGGATCCCAGAATTCCAAGAGGCTCTGCATCCCCACAGAAGGCCCAGCTAGTCTTTCTTCTGGACTGTTTGGATGGATGTCCTGGAAGCTCCAGGATCCGTAAGAGACTCCAGCTCAATGAGAATGAGCGGGAGAGCGATGGAGAGGGACTTGGGATGTTCTGCTCATGTCACCAAAGGCAAGGCGTCCCACCACAGGCGAGAGCATGGGACACTATGAGCATATAGATGTGCACACCCCCCCCCACATATCACACACCACACACACACCATAACTCACAAGCTATATATAAAAGGAATCATGTAACACGCCGCTGGGATGAATCTCCAAACCACGCACGATTTGGGGAGGAAAATTTATTGAGCAGATTCAGGGGAAGAAGTTAAGGGGAAAAAGGCTGGCCCCTTTTCACAGATTTAAGCAGAGACAGACAGAAGCCCAGCACCAGCACCACAAGCAAGCACACTGTAACATATTCATTTACAAAATGTAGAACTCCAGGTT
>PVHP010037527.1:0-17445 GCA_004024765.1 Zapus hudsonius
AGCTCTTCCTCTAGTGGAAGGCAGTCAGGAACTGCTTTCTGATGGAGTGGGAGTTGTCATGACATTCTTCCTAAAAGTGGCACAGACAGTGATGGTGGAGCAGTCACCCTGGTGGGATGGCTGTTCTCACTGCCATCGCTGCCTTCTATATCAACTGTGGCCCCAACAAATCTAACAAACAAGGGAAAGAAATTACATGTGAAAAAAACAGACCAGATCAGGCAAATTCAGAGTGGTGTGGTCATAGACACATGTAGAAAATCAAACTGAATTCCCATGTGGATGGAATGAACATAAAAAGCAAAAATTATTTTTTAAAATTGCTCAGTGCTGTCTTCTGGGGTTTCCATAGAAATCTGTGATCCATCGCTTCATGTGTCTAATTTCCAGTGAGCGGGCTAACACAACAGAGTAGGGATCAAAGGCAGTTTTGGCTCTGAGATCTAAATGATGGGCACCCTCTGGGATGTTGATGGCCACCAGGGTGTCTGTGATGTCTTTGGTCACTCCGCCTCCTGACCAAGGATCTAGATCACCATTGCTGCAAGTGAGGGAAAATAGACAAAATAAGATTATTCTTTATTTATTTACAAGCAGAGAGAAATAGAGAAGAGAAAAAGAATGGGTGCGCCAGGGCCTCCAGATGCTGAAATGAAAGTGTGCACCACTTTGTGCATCTGGCTTTACATGGGTACTGGGGAACTGAACCTAGGTTGTTAGGCTTGCAGCCCGCCTTTCCTCTTTTTAAGTTGATTATCTTGAGTATTTGCTTATAGTAATAGAAAGGTAATACTATCTCTAGCCAGGGATTTCCCCTTGTGCTTTAGAACCAAAATTCAACTGCCTACTTGACAGTTTTCACATGGAAGTCTAATTAGACATCTCAAACATTCCAGATCCAAAACCATGCTCCTAATATTCCCCTCCTACCATTTCCCCCGTCTCTATTAATGAGAACTCTTATCTCTTAGTTGCTCAGGTCTAATATCATCTAATCTTTGCTTAACACCTCATCTATCAACAAACTGTCAGTTGTATCCGCAGATACAGCCACAATCTACTTCTCCTCACACCACCACTACCACCTTGATCAGGTCACTCTTCTATCTCTGACATAAATCACTGCATTCGCCTTTGAACTATTCTTCCTGGTTCTACTTCTGTTCCCCTACAATCTAGTATCAATAGAGCAGCCACCTTGGTTCTGTAAATCTAATTAAGATTATGTTATCTTTCCGGGCTGGAGAGATGGCTCAGAGGTTAAGGCACTTGCCTCCAGTGCCTAAGGCCCCGGGTTCAATTCCCCAGGTCCCACATAAGGCAGACCCACAAGGTGGTGGTCCTGGTGCGCTCTCTCTCTCTCTCTCTCTCTCTCTCTCTCTCTCTCTCTCTCTCTCTCTCTCTCTCTCTGTATCTGCTTGAAAATGGATAAATAAAATATTTTAAAAAAAAAAAGAAAAAAAAAAAAGATTATGTTATCTTTCCTGTGTATCAAACCAGAGCTCCACAGAGGTAGAAAGCTGTGGCTTTTTTGTTTCTAGTTTCTAGAACCAGGCCTAGCTCACATGAAAAAGGAACTGTCTAATCACCTATGACCTAGAACTAGATGTCTTACATAGAAGTCTATAAATAAATATATGCGTGTTCCTGAGCATGTAATCTCTTAAGTATTTTCTTTTTTTTTTTCTTTCTTTTTTTTTTTTTTTTTCCGAGCTAATGTCTAGCCCAGGCTGACCTGGAATTCACTATGTGTCTCAGGTTGGCCTCAAATTCATGGTGATCCTCCTACCTCTGCCTCCCGAGCACTGGAATTAAAAATGTGTGCCATCATACCTGGCTTAGGTTTCTTTCGTTTGTTTGTTTTTTAGTATTTCTTTTTTTAAAAATATTTTTAGGGGCTGGATAGATGGCTCAGCAGTTAAGGTGCTTGACTGCAAAGCCTAAGGACCTGAGTTCAGTTCCCCAGTGCCACGTAGAGGCAGATGCACAAGGAAGTACATGCATCTGGAGTTCATTTGCAATGGCCAGAGGCCCTGCAGTGCACCCATTCTCTCTTGCTCTATCTATCTCTTTCTCTCTATAAATAAATAAGTACATAAATGTTTTTAAAATATTTTCATTTCTTTTCAAGCAGAGAGTAGAGAGACAGACAAAGAGAATGAGTGGTGGTGCAGGCCTTTAATCCCGGCACTTAGGAGGCAGAGGTAAGAGGATCACCATGAGTTCGAGTCTGGAACTACAGAGTGAGTACCAGGCCAGCCTGGGCTGGAATGAGACCATACCTCAGGAAAAAAATAATAATAAAAAGGAGAAACTCCCATGCCAAATAGGAATCATAGTTTTCCTCTACCAGGTAATTACCTAAGTAAAACACACAGAAACTTGATTTTCTGAAGTGTACCAATACCCTTTTATCATGACTCCAATTTCACAGAGCCAACCCAGATAGGAAAAGTTCCATTATTTGCAAAAGCTATCCCTCTATCTACATGATAAGTTGAATTTCAATTAAACTGCATCTGAAACAGCCCAGAGGCTTAGCAACAGTGTTGAGTTGTTGAGTCCTGGGATGTACATGGACTTGAATTACTTGGTACTAGACATGTGGAAACTAAACCAATCATTGGGGAAATCTTTAAAAAGAAGAAGGATACACACACATGCTTTTCTGGATGTCTGGGTAAAATTCTGAATAAGCTAGCCTCGATCGCCAGCAATAATTATTTTGTCTAAGAAATGATGTTAATCGGCTCTTCAAGCACTTTCTCCCAAATTACCTTTAAGTAATCCATGAGTTGTAGAAAATAAAAAATCCTCCCAACAAAACTACAACCACTATGCAGTTAAGTGAATTGCCAAAATGGGACTATTAACAGTTACTATTTGAGGCCTCATCGATGCAACAAATGTTTACTAAGTACCTAGCATGTGCCTGGTTCTGGTTTGCACAGGGGAATTCAGCAGACAGCAAGACCTCTACCCTCATGGCAGATAAACTCCTAGAGAAGTACAAGAAACTGACAGAGTACTTCCTCCTCTGCTGGAACAAGGATGACCCTGAAGCTGGGATGGTCTCAAGAACCCCTAAAATGTGTTGAAACTTAATCCACATTGAAGATGTAATAAGAGGTGAGGACTTTGGAAAGTGGTTTACTTATGAGGGCTCTTGAAAGCCAAGACCATCCCTTCAACAGACTCTGTACCTTGCCAGTGCCTTAATGTCAGCCTCTACAACTGTGATAGGTAATTTATCCTGTTTGTAAATTGCTCAGTCTCAAGCAGGGCATAATGGTTCATACCTTTAATCCAAGCACTCCTATTTATTTTGTGAAGGCAGTGCTACCGGGCAAGAGTCAAAGGCCTAGGTACAAGCATTTTCCAGTCCTTTAACGTTTTCCTGATTTCAAACATGCTAAACTTGATAGTTTTTTGAATAGATTTATTTGTTCAGCTGTTTCCTTTTATATTTATTTGAGAGAGGGAGAGAGGAAGGGAGGATGGGCATGCCAGAGTCTCCTGCCACAGCAAACAAATTCCAGATGCATGTACCACTTTGTGCATCTGACTTTCCATGGATACTGAGGAAATGAACCTGGGCTGAAATAAGCCCAAGATATGAAGCTTTGCAAGTAAGTGCCTTTAACTGCTGAGCCACCTCTCCAGCCCCTCTGCTGTTTCCTTTTTTTTTTTTTTTTTTTGAGGTAGGGTCTCACTTTACCCAGGCTGACCTGGACCTTACAGCAATCCTATCTCAGCTCTGAGTATTCTGGGATTAAAGGTGTGTGTACCATCACACCCAGGAATTTGGCTTTTGTTTTTAAAAGTGTGCAAAAGAAAACCTTTCCAACCTAAGCAATAGCTCTAGTTAGAAGGTATGTGTAGACATCTTTCTCCTACTTCCACATATAATTGAGGAAATTTTTTGATTGTCATTTTAATAGTTGACAATATTTAACACACATGAAAATTTTAAGTCACAGATACACTTTTAAAACTAATCTCATTTTACTGTAACATGTTCTGATAGCAAAAGATGAAAATTCTTAAGGAATCAGCTTTGTAGTTCAGACAGGTAGAAATCTGGCTCTATTACCTGCCTTGATGGCCTTTGGCAAGTGACTGAACATGATGAACAAAATGATCATCATGGAACAATAGCCAGATCCACACATGTCCCCACGGTGCATGCCTTTAATCCCAGCACTTGTGAGGCCAAGGTAGGGGCAGAAAGGTTGTAAGAGCTGCAGAGTGGGTAGGAATACCCTGAGAGACAGTCTGCTGCCCCTACCCCGCCAAAAAAAAAAAGAAAATGTTGGGCTGGAGAGATGGCTCAATGTTAAAGGTGCTTGCCTGCAAAGCCTAACCTGGGTTCGATTCCCTAGCACCCACGTAAGATTGGATGCACAAAGTGGCACATGCATCTGGAGTTTGTTGCGACTAGAGGCTCTGACATGCCCATTCTCTCATTCTCTCTCTGCTTGCAAATAAATAAAAATATTTTTTAAAAAAGATACTTCAAAAAATAAAAAAAGATGATACTTCATTTTGTGCTGAAAAGACATTTTTTAAGTATTTTAATTCTGTTGCTATTGTTTAAACCTTTAAATAGACTGGCAATCCAGCATCAAACTGTAAATCTTCACAGCATCTTCTGTATAAAGAAAAACCTGATGGGTGTCACGATTATGTTCTATATTGCTTCACTCTCCAGCACTTTCCAAATTCTGCCTCCTCCAATAAAAGTTCCTCTTGGGACCAGCACAGCTTACCTGAAAACGATGTTTGTGTGTGAACTGATGTTTTTGCCACCATACATGGTAGTGATCCATGAGGGCCTTGGTCTCACACCCCACTGGCTATAACAGTTATCAGAAAATTTCTTCAAGTTCCACAAGTAAGGTTCAAACATGTCATCAATACCATTACTACAGAAGGGCATGACCATTTCCGTGCAGACCTAAAGAGCAAACCAGAAGGGATTCAAAGAGAAAATGAGGCACAGTGAGATAAGTTAGCCAGGTGTGGCGTGTGTGCCTTAATCCCCCCTCCTCCAGCACTCAGGCAGCAGTGGTAGAGGATCACCGTGAGTTCGAGGCCAACATCTTTGAAGCATTAAGAGAGCCTGATCAATGATAAGTGCTCACTATATATTTGATGACAGTTAAATATGTGAAAGAAGGGAGGGAGTCAGTAAGTTAGTTGTTCCAGGTCTGTATCACAGTGTACTGTAACAGACGCCAGACGTGAACACAGGTTAGGGTGCACACTCTTGCCTGGAAATCTGTCATATGCAGTAATGTTAGTGAAGAAACCACACATGCTTACCTGATAGCTCCAGCCCAGAGTGCCTAGATTGCCAGTCGCTGTTTGTGAAAAGTTCAGGCATTTTGCTTGGCCTGAATAATTATAATACACATTCAGAGCTTGGAAAATGTTCTGCACTAGCAGTGAATCAGACGCATTAGGATTTTTCAGATACTGGCACACCACCTGCCAGAGAGGAACAGGAGAAGAATCAGACATCAATATAAAATTACAGTTTAATAACACAAAGAGGAATATATGTTGATTGTAATTATAAAACACTGTTAAACATCTAACTGCATTACTTAAAAATTTCTATCTCTAGCAGGACATGGTGGCGCACACCTTTAGTACCCAGCCTAGGGCTACAGAATGAGTTCCAGGTCAGCCTGGGCTAGAGTGAGACCCTGTCTAGAGAAAAAAAAAATCTGTCTCTAAGTATATTCCTCTTAAAAGAATAAACCTTGTCGGGCGTGGTGGCGCACACCTTTAATCCCAGCACTCAGGAAGCAGAGATAGGAGGATCGCCGTGAGTTCAAGGCCACCCTGAGACTACATGGTGAATTTCAGGTCAGCCTGGACTAGAGCGAGACCCTATCTCGAAAAACCAAAAAAAAAAAAAAAGAATAAACCTTTATAATTCCCCCAGAGTGCAGAAATAGTCATCTGCATAGTATTGCCTAGCACTCTAGGTTCTTCACAGCAACACAGAATGTAATCGTGACACCATCAGGTTTCCCTCTGTCAGAGATGCTGTAAAGACATACAGTTTAATAAGAATGCTGAATTGCCAGTGTATTTAAAGGCTTAAACAATAGCAACAGAATTAAAATACTGAAAAAATATCTTTTCAGCACAAAATGAAGCATCTTTTAAAAAATATTTTGTGTTTATTTGCAAGCAGAGAGAAAGACAGAATAGGCATGTCAAGGCCTCTACCCACTGCAAACAAACTCCAGATGCATACATGAATTGAACCCAGGTCGTTGGGCTTTGCAGGCAAGTACTTCAGCAGAACTCTATTTTTTGTGTGTACTATTGTACCAAGGAAGAGAAGGAGGCTCAGGGAAGAAGCCAGCTTGTCCACCAAGATCATACAGGTGGTGTGCAATAGCTCTCAGCCAAGCCCTCAGTTTTAGAATCCATGCAGATGCTCATGCACTCTTCTGCTGGGTATGCATATTACCCTTCATATCTACAGCAATTAAAATGCAAAACTGAATCACAATACTATGATACAAGCTGCAGTTGAGTCTCTAGAATGTATTACATAGATCTAGACATTACATATACCATGAAGCCCCTATGTCATTGGAATGCCTTCTAATGTTGAAAGTCACAGAATGTATACTTAAAAAGCGAAAAGATATTTTATTTAAAATGATGAGAAGTAGGTCAGAGCGTGGTGGCACACACCTTTAATCCCAGCACTCGGGAGGCTAAGGTAGGTGGATCCCTGTGAGTCTGAGGCCAGCCTGGAGCTACAGAAGAAATTCTAGGTTACCCCAGGCCCTAGGGGAGAGTGAGACTCTACCCCCCCAAAAAAAAAGAAAAGAAAAAGATGAGAAGATGACTAGGGAGAGGGCTCAGTGGTTAAAGGTACTTGCTCCACAAGCCTGCTAAGTAAAGTTTGGGTCCCCAATACCCTTGGAAAGCCAGATACAAAGTGGTACACATATTTATAATCCTTACGTGCCTACATCACTGAAAGGCAGAGTGGGAAAACCCGAAACTTGAGGATCAGCTAGTCGGACCTTGCCAGTGGCAAGCAAGAGAGACTTTTTCTCAAATAAGGTGAAATAAGAAAACCAACAGTCCAATGTTGTCCTTTGATTTCCACATGTACACACACATACACACTAAAAAAACTAAAGGATAGAAAGACACTGTCCTGTTACCTTGATAGGCCAAGCAGGCAAAGGTTGTAAAAAGTCAGAGGCATAGGGGTAATCCATCATAGCCAGATTCACCCAGGTTTCTGAGATCCATTCTTTTAAAGATGGGATGTCTTCAGAAGTTAAGGGTTTACACAGGTGAAGGGCTTTAGTAAGCCATTGTAGACCACTACCTGGGAATGGAATGAAATTGCTAATTGAAGTCAGCAGATCACTTCTTCTTTACTTGGTATCAGTAACATCATACTAGGGCCGGCAGAACCAGGCTGACTCCTAGGCTATTCATGGTCCCCTGCCCCAAGGACTGATCCAGACTGCCCATGGAAAAGGATATCCAGAAAATTGGGGATGGGGAAGAGGAACTGGGGATAACAACTCATTGTTTGCCCACTGAATGTAACTCATTATGGATAATTAAAAAAAAATAGTTTCTATACCACTTCTCCAAGAAGTTTTTCAGTTATTCAATAAAATATTCTAATGCAGGGCTGAAGAAATGGCTCAGAGGTTAAGGCACTTGCCTGCAAAAACTAATGACCCGAGTTCAATTCCCCAGTACCCATGTAAAGCCAGATGTACGAAAGGGGCACCTGTGTCTGGAGTTCATTTGCAGCAGCCAGGGGTCCTAATGTACCTATTTTCTCTCTGTCTCTCTCTGCTTAAAAATAAATATATTTTTTAAAAAACTAAAAATATATTCTACAGCAAATACATAAACCCCTGATACATAACTTTCATCCTGTTGTGGGATTTACCAAAATTAGTGTTCTGAATTATTCCCCATCTTAAGATAGTATCCAGATAAATTAATAAAAACGTAAAGGAGAAGACATAAACTACAGCTAAAATGAATGCATCTAATAAAAGTAGCATTGGACAAAAAAAAAAAGAGGACCACATGCTATGCAATTCCAATTGCTAAAGATTTAGATAAGTAAATTTACCTGTGGTTCAAAGAGAAAGTGTAGAAGTGGTGACTGACTGTAAATGCTATCAGGGCATCTGTGAGATGCTGATTATGTCCTTTATGGATCCGGATACTAAGTACACCAAGTATTTAGTGAAAATGTATGAAGTCATACATTTTGATTGGTATGGTTCTCCATATGTACATTGTGGGGTTTTTAAAGTGTGTTTAAGTGGCAGTATTGACAACAAGGGGGAAGTTAAAGAAAATAGAAATATTGATTCATCTTAATTAAAGCTTACCTGTTTCTGACAGTCGGTTAATTGCACCCCAGGACATGTGGATGCTCTCTGAACAATTTGGACCACTTTGGGTAAAATCTGTAGTTACAATTTTCATAAACACACCACAGGGAACCAAATCCTTAAAGTGCCAGATAGGAGCCGAAGATGCCAGAGCTCTGAGTGACAAGAGAAATGAAAAGGAAAAAGAAAGAACTATATGGCTCATCTAATCCAAGCTTTAAATGAAAACTGAGTCTGAACAAAAATAAGGAAAGTAACACAGCTGTTAATAGAAAGACATCAGAAATGTCTGTACAGCAGAATGGAGCAAAAGCATTACCCAAGACAAATTTTTAAGTTTCTCACAATGGTCATATCCAGCATGAATGCACTTACCCAACTACTATATGAGGGTACTTCATCCTGAACCAGGCTGCAAGCATGCCACCGTAAGAACCCCCTATGGCAATGACAGGTTGATTTTCAGCTCCTGGGATTGTTCTTTTCAAGTGTTTGATTAACTCTGCGTAATCAGCCAGTGCTTGTTCTGATGTCAGAAAATTTAAGTGCTTGGAATCCTAAAGGAAAAAAATACAAGAGCATAAGTATAAATATGTACATAATAGCAGCATGCTTTCTCCTCAAGCCTGTCCATACCTTCTCTGCTGGCCTGTATTCTCTTTCAAATGTTGTTTGTACTAAAGACCTTTGTCTTTATATAATAGAAGCAATCCATAAATAGTATTTAAAAACAAATGTGATGTAATATTAAATTGAGGGGGGGAGCTCAAAAGATGGCTCAGAAGTCAATGGCACTTGCTTTCTAAACTAAGCTTAGTACACAACTGTTAACAGTTTTATAGGATGTTCACAATGAAGCAAAGATAAAGTAATTCCTAAGAACAATTGAGATAAGGATCATCAACAAAAATAAACTTACTCTCTTTGCCACAAAGATTATATAGTAAGTCATCCATAAAAACAATGGTACAACCTTGGCGACCTATCAAAACTATAAAATTTGAAGGGAAACAGTACATTTCAGGCATTGAAAAACAGAACACAAGATACTGATCCCCAAGAGAAGGAAAACTCATGTAGCAAGTTCCATGATGGATCAGCTCTTTGTGTGGAGACCATTTCCCTCTGCTGTGTAGGAAGGTGAAGCGAATGATGTACTGCACAACCCAGGAGGCTCATAGGTAATTAAATTTTTTAATTATAAAAAATTTAAAATTAAAAAAATATAAATTCTGGACACTTCTTCCTTTCAAAGGTAAAGTTTAATTCTACTCCCTTCAAGCCTGCCTTCAAGAAATGCACCCCACCTCTAAAAACAGAATTCTCCTTAGGGTAAAAGGATGGAAAATGATTTTCCAAGAAAATGGAAATGAAAAACAAGTGGGTATGGCTACATTGATATCTGACAAAATAGACTTTAAACCAAAATTAATTAAAAAGGATAATGAAGGTCACTTTGTACTCATCAAGGGAATGATCCAACAAGATGATATTACTATCATAAAAACCCCAAATACAGGTACACCACATTTCATAAATCAAAACTTACTCAAAAACAAACCAGAAACAGACTCCAATTCCATCATCGTAGGAGAACAATATCATATACCAATATCATCTCTAGAAAGATCATCCAAACATAAGGTCAGCAGGGAAATAATGGAGCTATTTCAACACCAGAGATCAACTAGACCCAACAGACATATACAGAACATTCCATCCTAAACTACAAGGAGATCCCACCTTATTCCAGTCAGAATGGCAATCATTAAAAAAATCCACCAACAATAGATGCTGGCCAGGATGCCTGGAGGGGGGGGAAACCCTCATTCACTGCTGGTGGGATTGTAAATTTGTACAAGCACTATGGAAATTGGCATGGAGACTCTTGAATATGATGGATATAGAGCTACCAATGGACCCAGCTATCCCTCTACTAGGACACCCTCAAGATTTCATACCTCAGCACAGAGACATTTGCTCAACCATGTTTATAGCAGCTCAATTCATAATAGCTAAGAACTGGAATCAACTCAAATGCCCATCCCAGGATGAATGGATATCAAAGTTGTGGTACATTTACACTATGAAGTTCTCAGCTGAAAGGAAAAATGACATAGTGAAATTTAAAGAAAAGTGAATGAACTTGGAGCAGATCATACTTAGCAAACTCACACAAGAACAGAGAGACAAACACCACATATTTTCCCTCATATGTGGTTCCTAACCAAGTTAAGCTTAAACTCTAAGCAAACCTGACAGGTGAATTGACTGTAAAAGGGGATGGAAGGAATTGGGGGGATGGGAGGGTGGGGAAGACTACACAATAATCTAAACCAGGGCTGGAGAGGTGGCTCAGTGATTAAGGCACTTGCCTCCAGTGCCTAAGGCCCTTGGTTCAATTCCCCAGTACCCACATAAGCCAGACCCACAAGGTGGTGGCCCTGGTGCTCTCTCCCTCTCTATCTCTCTATCTCTCTCTGTGTATCTCTCTGCTTGAAAAATGAATAAAATATTTTAAAATAATAATAATAATAATCTAAACCACTAATGAATCAATATCAAGAAATCCTTACTTTCATACAATAAGCTCCTGAGGAAGCTGTGGGCATCACCTGGTAAGAGGGATCAAGAATAGACAGAGAGGAAGCCTAACCCCATGGAAAATTGATCAGGCCTGCAACTCCCTGTTCTAGTCATTAGTTCCTTCCCACACTGAACTGCTGATCAAAGAAACCCATGAGGTCCCCAAAACAAGACAGGCTTTTGTCAAAGCTCTTGAATACCTGCCCCAGGCCAAAGGTAAGACCCTATTGCTGAAGATACCAGAGTAGCTTCCCACAAAACCGAGAGACCCTGCTAGATCTAGAATGGTAACCAACTCCCAGATGGTAACATGTAGTGCTGGTAGGCGCTACATAAGCCGCCAGGAGAAACTGGTCAATAATATTTGGAGAAAGCAGAGACCACTGATACACAATTCAAAGTGATATCACCAGAATGCTGAACACACTGCTAGATGGGAGAGACCAGCAAGTCAAGAAGTGCTTACCTGTGCAATAGTGGCGCCAAACCTAGGAGGTTAATCAATGATTTACTGATTGGCTAAGATCCGCTCAGTGACAAGGAACCCTTAACTGGAACTGCAATCCATGGCAAAATCTTATGGGAACCAAGAACCCAGGCTCCAAGGGGAAATTCCCACTACCAGAGAGCTACAGAGAGGCTACACCCATTAGAATCTTGCCAAAATAGCAATGCTTGTCTCATTTAACCTATACTGATCTCACTCTGATGGACACTGTATTTTTCAGAAGGCAGCGAGAGAGCTGTGGTGGAAACCCAATTCCACCAACAAGCCATGGGATTATGGCTGACATCCTCGCAAGAGATGAACCACTCCTGGTCTATGATGTAGGCCCCAAATGAAACCTGTGAGAAAGTGGCAAGATAAACAAGAGACCTATCACCACAGCAAGTCAGATAACCCAGGAAAGGTCATTGGAGACAGACACCAACGATATCTAACACAACCCAAAGCAGAAGTCCAGAGACACTTAAGATCTCAACAATAAAGCACTTAAAACTCACCCACCATGACTCAGGGAAATGAGGGGAAGAGGGGGTGAAAAGAATGTACAAGCCATGGTGGGGGAGAATATCCAGAGACACTGCCCCCCTCAGCAACAATACACAAAGGGGGTGAGGGGAAACTTGCTACCTCTTGTACAATTCGTAACTCCCTACTCCATGGACTGATCCAGTATCACCACTGAGGAGGATCCCCAGTGGATTGGGACAGGGAGGAGGGAAATGGGGGTACCATCATAAGATTTGCTCATACAATGTATCTAATCATGGATAATAAAGATATTAAAAAAAGAAAAAGCCTCAATTTTTCCAAATTTATATATATGTACATATATATAATATTAAAAAAAATATCAAGTACAAATTGTTGAGTTTTCAGACAGTTCAAGTGATGCTATCACAAAGTATAATATATATAAAGTGTTCTAAACTTAAACAAAATGAACTCCCAAAACTTTTCATCGTAAGAGAAAAATGAGTACTTACCTTGAATGAGTCCTCACCAAAGGGTAAGGACTGCCCATAGTATCGATGCTCAGCAAACACCAGCATAGCTTTCAGCTCCTCAGCCACATCCCACATGAACCCCTATAAAGAGTATACACATTCACAAGTAAAATCCAGATGTGAAAAATCATCACTAAAACCAGATGTTAAGCCAGACCAGAAAGACCATAATCAAAACAAATGATATGCAATAATATCACCATGCCTATTTCCCTTAGAATTAAATTTTCATTAAAAAAAAAAAAGAAATCATTCACTTCTTTTTATTTTTTCAGACAGGATATCATTCCCAAATAATATCCCAATGTTGGGATTACAGGCCTATACCACAGCACTTAGCTTCTCATTCTTTTCATTTATGATTCTTTAAGCTGAATATGAATATCTATATTTATCCTTTTATAGACTTTTGCTCTTCATTGCATTCTGATTCTTATCACACCCCATTAGCCGTTTGCTGTTTCTATTATACATTACAATTAAGAACAGTAGTGCCTGTCATCTATACTGCAAACATGTTTTCCAGTTTATGGGCAAACTGTTAACTGAGCACATACCGTATTATTGCAAAACCAGGTAATGTCCCCTTCGTTGCCAGTATAAAAAAGTATTGAGCCGCCATCTTTCTTCCAGTGTGTATCATCTATTAGATACCGCTGTTTAAAAGTTTTCTCATTATGAAATCCAAAATGATCAACCTATGATAAAGGCAAAATAGGTAAGAAAAGTAATTAAATAAGATCAGCATAAATTACTTCTTCAATTAAAATCAACCTATGCTAGGAAAATAAAAAATATTTAAACTTCATGGGGGGTCGGGGAGACGGCTCAACATTTGCTTGCAAAGCCTGCTGTTCTGGGTTCAATTCCCAGGTACCCATGTAAAACCTGATTCACAAAGTGGCACATCCATTTGGAGTTCATTTGCAGTGGCAAGAGGCCCTCATATGCCCAAACACATACACACACACACACACACACACACACACACACACACACACACACACACACATTTTTGTTTTATTCTCTCTGCAATTAATTCATTAAATAAAAATAAACTTCATTTAGTTTTAGTAATAATAATTAGTGTCACTGGAAATTATCATGTTTATATGATTTATATGTTATTAGTTATCGAGATTTTCAGTGTAAGGGCTGGGTATGTAACCCAGTGGTAGAAAGCTTGCCCAGCATACATGTGCAAGGACCTGGGTTCAATTCTTAGGAATAAGAAGAAAAAAAAAACGAATATTTTCACTTTAAAAAACAAGTATAAAGTCAAGTAGTTACTTAAAAACAATACTGTTATAACTGAAATTTTTATTTATGTTTACTTAATTTTAATTTTTTTATTTTTTTCTTTATTAAGCAGAGAGAGAAAGAGAGAGAGAGAGAGAGAGAGAGAGAGAGAGAGAGAGAGAGAGAGAGCGAGAGAGCACGAGCACCAGGGCCACCACCTTGTGGGTCTGGCTTATGTGGGTACTGGGGAATTGAACTTGGGGCCTTAGGCACTGGAGGCAAGTGCCTTAACCACTAAGCCATCTCTCCAGCCCTATTTTTACTTAATTTTAATGGAGAAATACAAAATTTATCTATTATAGGGCTGGAGAGATGGCTCAGCAGTTAAGGCACTTGCCTCCGATGCCTAAGGCCTGGAGTTCAATTCCCCAGGTCCCACATAAGCCAGACCCCACAAGGTGGTGGCCTTGGTGCATCTCTCTCTCTCTCTCTCTCTCTCTCTCTCTCTCTCTCTCTCTCTCTGTATATCTATCTCTGCTTGAAAATGAATAAATTAAAAAAAATTATCTATTATAATATACAACATGATAGCATGAAATGTGTATATATTGTGAAATTGCTAAATTGAACTAATCTGCATATGTATTATCTCTCATGCTTATCTTTTTTTCTAGTGAGAACACTTGAGATCTATTGTCTTAGTTTTCAGGTATTCAATGCATCTCCTTAGTTTTCAAAATGCAAATATCCCTTACTACTTCAATTTTCATTATCCAGCCTTTCAATATAAAAATAAAGAAGTAAACAGACAACTGAAAAGATCTACAAACACTATCACTCTCATACATTCCAAGAACCTGGATTTTTTTTTTTTTTTTTTTTTGGTTTTTCGAGGTAGGATCTCACTCTAGCCCAGGATGACCTGGAATTCACTATGTAGTCTCAGGGTGGCCTTGAACTCACGGCGATCCTCCTACCTCTGCCTCCCGAGTGCTGGGATTAAAGGCGTGAGCCACCACGCCCGGCATGGATTTTGGGGGTCTAAACCGTTCCCAGGAAAGTCAATAAAAAGATCTAGGGTTTGTTATAGTAAAGTGACTAACTCATATTTGGGACAGATAAGATTACAAGATAAGTATGCAAACAAGCAAAGAAGTACTTAAAATTAACAGTTATATTAACACATATAGGAGACAATTACAAGAAACTATTACTGGAACATAAATTGAACATAAGGATTATATGTAGTTGAATGAAAATGTTTTAAAGAGCAAAGAAAAAGTTCATTTGTCACCATTTAAGATGTTTGTTAAATTAATCCCTTCATTGAAATTAAATAGTAAAGAATTCACAATTAAAGCTGCCTTTCTGGCAGAACTGCATTCCAAATTACCTAATCACTCCAACTGATTAAAAGGGAAGGAGCTGTTTACCCAAAAAGTCAGCTAATGCAGAGGATGACAAAATTAGAAAAATGTAGTTCAGCAAAGTCAATAACTTGGGCAAGAATTATTAATTGGTATCTTAAAAATTATAAAAAGTAACAAACCATTCATCTATATCACAGAGAAGACTTTTTCACAAGGGAAAAGATAACTTTACAAAAAGGACTTTACAACCAACCTGCAAAGCAAGATGTGTCCACTGGGGCAACAGTGGCAGAAGAGTAACAGGAATAACCAACTGCTCTCTAATTGGATTTGAGGCCTGCTCAAAGTCATCCCTGGAACTGCAAATCTGGCCAATAATTTGGGACTAGGAATTTAGGCTGTAGGGGGGGGAGGATCCCATCATTATGGTTATCCCAGTCAGACAACATATCAAACTGCCTTCTAAATATCTGTTCGTTCCCATAAATTGGCACTGCTTGCAGCTTCCAGCATAGAAGTTTCTTTATGCAAAGGGTAGAAGTGAAGACAGACATAAATAGATGGCAAATATACCAATAATAAACAACTAGTTTGTGTTCAACCCTAAACATGACCTCTAACTCACCCTCAATGGCTCAGAAAACCTTGAGGAAAAGGGGGCAGGAAGAATGCAAGAGTAGGAAGATGGGAAGAGGGGCTGCAGAATGCTGTGTTCTGGATACAAAAGTTCACTATAGCAGGTATGGTTTCCTGCACATGATTAAGCCTGTCAATATTTAGGTCCAAGAAACCCCATACCTCCCAGAGTAAATAGTGGAAACTGAGGACCCAGTATATACATCAGCAGTATCCTTTCCACAAGTCAACAAAGCAACATCTTTCAAACAGTGTGCCACCAACATTGCCCATTCATAAGTGACTGCAAAGCCTGACTAGTCGTCTAAGCAGTGAAGCCCTGCTAAATTAGCGAGAGTTCCAAGGCCATCAAGCTCCTCTAGCATCTGATAAAAGTAAACCAAGTGTATTTATTCTTTTCCACCAAAACTGAAGAAGTGGATAAAAAGTGAGAAGCTAAATTGTTCTCAAACATTTTGGTCCCTGCTCTACTGTGATGAGACACAGGACACCAGAGGGTGGGGGATCACAATCTTCACCTGGTTACTTCTGTGGATTTAAGAAACTGCTTTTCCACAGTGGTGCACTGACTTCACCCCACTAGTACTGTCTAAGCCCCTCTTGACTTGGCCAGCCTGTTTCCTTCCTTCATGTAAGCCATTCTGACTGGGATGAAATGGAATCTCAGTGCTCTGCTGACTGCATTTCTCTAATGACTGAGAATGTTGAAGATTTTTTCATATACTTATTGGTCATTTATATTTCTTCTTTTGAGGACTATGGCACTAGTCACAATGATCAGGACATGGATTTAGTCTAGATGCCCATGAATAGATGAATAAAGAAAATGTGGTATATAAACACAATGGAGTTTTCTTTGCTCCTTAAAAATAATAATGTCATTTATAGGGAAACTGAAAAGCTAAAGATCACTTGATTAAGAAAAATACATCAGACTCAGAAAGACAAATGTCACGTTTTGTCATATTCATAATCTAGATTTAAATGTATGTATGCATATATACACATAACATGGAAGAAGGGAAACTAGGGGAAGAAGGAATGTAGACAGGGAACAGGGGAGTGTCATGAGAGAAAAAGACACATGGCCTGTTTTTTTCTCATATGTACATTCTAGTCTTAATATATATTTATCTAGGTAGATATATAACATAACAGCAGAAAGAAGATTCTTTACAGGCAGGAATAACAGTACAATGATATACATTATTTTGGTTCAATAACTAAAACTATTAAGATTTGAAGGTAGGTTGAGACTCAAACCCAGCACATGCTAGACTAGTGCTGTTCCACTGAGCTATGTCTTTAGACAGAAGAAAAAAATAACTTTTTTAAAAAGAAAAGAGTAGCTGGGCATGGTGATGCACACCTTTAATCCCAGCACTTGGGAGGCAGAGGTAGGATGATCAGTGTGAGTTTGAGGCCAGCCTGGAACTACAGAATGTGTTCCAGGTCATACTGGGCTAGATAGAGCAAGACCCTATCTCGAAAGAAAGAAAAGAAGCCAGGCATGGTGGCGCACGCCTTTAATCCCAGCACTTGGGAGGCAGAGGTAGGAGGATCACCATGAGTTCAAGGCCACCCTGAGACTACACAGTGAATTCCAGGTCAGCCTGGGCTAGAGTGAGACCGTACCTCGAAAAACCAGAAAGAAAGAAAGAAAAGAAAGAAAGGAAAGGAAAGGAAAGGAA
>PVHP010037528.1:0-17317 GCA_004024765.1 Zapus hudsonius
CCCCCCCAGTGTTTCTAAAGGTATTCTCAGTCTTTTCATATCGTTAGTGAAATTAAAGTTGTGTCTTTTCTTAATGCCACTTTCTAAGTTGTTGTTGAAGATGTGGGAATACATAAGTCACATATTGGGGGGTACTGGAAGTGGCAGCAGTGGGTTTACTTCACTGTTAGATTGATTTTACTTTTCTTGTTATTTTTTATGTTTTAAAAATTTTTATTTATTTGAGAGAGAGAGTGAGAGAGAGAATGGGCATGCCAGGGCCTTCAGCCATTGCAAACAAACTTTAGATGCATGTGCCACCTTGTGAATCTGGCTTTATATGGGTCCTGGGGAATTGAACCTTAAGCCTTGCAGGCGAGCACCTTAACCACTAAACCATCCCTCCAGCCCTTATTTTTTAAAATACATTTTAAAATCTTGTTTTGTCCAAAGAACCATGATGAATGCTCTTATTGCCACAACTCCTCATTTTAAGAACTCCTCATGATTCCAAACTATTTTGTAATTTTGGAAAGTGATCAAGATGATAGGATAAATGATTCTGATTTTGTTATATTGCTTTTTTTCCTTCACATGTATTATGAGTTTCTCATTTATATATGTATATATGTTTGTACATATGTTATGTTAATACTATATTGAATATAATATTTTTAAAGCTTCAGTTTTTTATGTAACTAGACTTTTTTTTGGCGTGATGGTGGGGATTGCACCTGGGGCCTCACATTCTAAGCAGGCTCTCTACCATGGAATAACACCCTCACCCCTTCAGCTGTTTTTTGCAGCATCTCAAAGTCAAGATGTCAGTATGTCCTTTCCATTTTCCACCCCTGACTATGAATAGCTACTTTTAAAACTACTGTATTTGTTTATTGAGAGAAAGATAGATACATAGAGAGAGAGAGAGAAAGAGAGAGAGAGAGAGAGAGAGAGAGAAAGAGAAAGAGAAAAAGAGAGAGAGTATGGGCATGCTAGGGCCTCTGTTGCGGTCAGCTTTGTAGTTGCTGCGCAGAAAGAACCCAAACAAAAGCGGCTTGTGGAGGAATGGATTTATTTGGCTTATGGACTTGAGGGGAGACTCCATCCTGGCAGGGGAAATGATGGCATGAGCAGAGGGGTGGACATCACCTGTGCCACAGCACTGGAAACAGCGGCAGGAAGGTGTGCCAAACACTGGCAAGGGGAAGCTGGTTTATAACCCCATAAACCCACCCCCAACAACCCAGCTCCATCGAGGTTGTAAAATCCAAACTGCCATCAGCTGAGGATCGATTACCCAGAACACATTCATTCGTTTGTGGAGGACACCTGGATCACCCATGATGTTTGATCCAGGTGTCACAAACGAATGAATGTGTTCTCAATGATCAATCCTCAGCTGATGGCAGTTCGGGAATTACAACCTCACTAAAGCTGTGTTTTTGGGGGCGGATTATGGGGTTATAAGCCAGCTTCCCCTTGCCAGTATTTGGCACACCTTCCTGCCGCTGTTTGCAGTGCTGTGGCGGAGGTGATGTCCACCCCTCTGCTCATGCCATCGTTTCCCCTGCCAGGATGGAGTCTCCCCTCGAGTCCATAAGCCTAATAAACCCATTCTTCCACAAGCCGCTTTTGCTTGGGTTCTTTCTGCACAGCAACTAGAAAGCTGACTGCAACAGTTTTGGTACCAGGATGTGGGGCCATCTGTTACTGCTAGAACCCTGATCTGTGGCTTGGCCTTTTGGAAGTGATCTGCAAGAGGAATATGGAGGGACTTGAGATCTCATACTAAGAGACGCCTTACAGTGCTGTAAGTCATCATTCTGTTCAGAGTTGAAAGACCTGAAGGCAATAAGAACTGTGGACTGTGAGGTATGACTTATGAGGGGGAGAAAGAACTTTGTCAGGACTGTGCCAGAAGCAGTTTGTGTGAGAGGCTTATTGCGTTCTGCCTGTCTGTGTCCTGGAAACCTGTGCAAGGTTGTTTTACGTAAAGATGGACTGGTGTGAGCAGATGGAGATGGCACAGAAAGAAAGATCTTGGGGTCGAAATTGCTGCCCGTTCACCTGCAATTGTTTGAGAGATGACAACCATTGAGATTGGGCCAGCTGGTCTGCATTGGAACAACAGGAAGAATGCGGACTCTGAAGTAAAGGGCCTGAATGCTCTATTCCTCCCTGGATTAACAAGTTGGTAGCCCACCTGGTTCTGTGGAGTAGAACAAATGAGAGAGGGTCATTGGATTTGCAACACAGTTTTTTTTAAAAAATATTTTATTTATTCATTTTCAAGCAGAGAGATACAGAGAGAGAGAGAGAGAGAGAGAGAGAGAGAGAGAGAGAGAGAGAGAGAGAGAGAGCGCACACCGGGGCCACCACCTTGTGGGTCTGGCTTATGTGGGTCCTGGGGAATTGAACACGGTGCCTTAGGCACTGGAGGCAAGTGCCTTAACTGCTGAGCCATCTCCCCAGCCCTGCAACACAGTTTTGTTTTTGAAAAATGGCCATTGGCGTGTGAAGCAGGTGTGCTAGGTTGCCTGCATGGAGCCCAATGGAGTCATGAGGATGAACTGTGTGTTGCTATGGAGACCCAATGAATTCCCGGACTATGGATGGGTGCCAAGGCGAGCTGCCAGCACCAGATGAAATTTTTCCGGACTGTGAGTAGCCGAGCTGGAGGGGCGGATTTGAATCTCCAAGAGACTTTTTATTGGTTAGAATCATTGAACTTGGAGTTAGAGATTGATAGTGCCCTGCTTGTTTTAAATCTTGTATTGGTTCAATCTGTTTTTGCTGTGCCTCATGTGCAGTGTGAATGTTCTGTGCCATTACGGGTTTATTTTTGGTATTATGGCTCAGTTGAAAGCTGTGGGGACTTAAGAGTTGAGCTGAACATATTGTATTTATATCATGTATGATTATTAGTTTGTGGGGGCCAGGGGCGGACTGTCATGGTTTGATCCAGGTGTCCCCCACAAACAAATGAATGTGTTCTCAAAAATCGATCCTCAGCTGATGGCAGTTTGGGAATTACAACCTCTCTAGAGTTGTGTTGTTGGGGGAGGGCTTATGGGGTTATAAGCCAGCTTCCCCTTGCCAGTATTTGGCACACCTTCCTGCCGCTGTTTCCAGTGCTGTGGCACAGGTGATGTCCACCCCTCTGCTCATGCCATCATTTCCCCTGCCAGGATGGAGTCTCCCCTCAAGTCCATAAGCCAAATAAATCCATTCCTCCACAAGCCGCTTTTGTTTGGGTTCTTTCTGCGCAGTAACTAGAAAACTGACTGCAACAGCCTCTCACCACTGCAAACAAACTCCAGATGTATGTGTCTCTTTGTGTATCTAGCTTTACATGGGTACTGGGGAATGGGAATCAAGCTTTACAAACAAGCACCTTTAACCACTAAGCTATCTCTCTGGCCCTGAATAGCTAATTCTATAATCAAATCTAAAGTGGATATAATTCATTTTTTTTTGGAGTTGGGAAAAATTATAATTTTATTTTATTTTATTTTAAAATATCTATACTAAAGCCAGATATTGTGGCTCACACCTTTAATCCCAGCACTTCAGAAGCTGAGGTAGGAGGATCACTGTGAGTTTGGGGCCAGCTGGGCTACAGAATGAGTTCCAGGTCACCCTGGAGAGACCCTGCCTCAAAAACAAACAAACAAACAAACAAAAAACCACTCCCATCAAATCCAAATGTGTACTAAACTGGTTTGTCTACTCAGGGACAAATTTCACAGTCAAAACAGATGTAGGAATGCTACCCTTTAAGTGCACCATAATAATACTGGGTTACTATCTGGATGGAAATGCCGTTTGGTATATTACTAATGTAGCAGGGCTAGTTTATGATTAAACATTGGTTTAAAACCAGTTATGCAATAGTTTGAAGGCCTTCTAGCAAGGTCATGGAATAGGTGATGAAATTGTTAGAAAATACAGCCTGGGCTCCCTAATTTTAGGTCTCTTCTGCAGCACCTTTTAATTTTCTCTACCTCATAGCTGCCTCCGTCTGGCTCGGAACTTCAAGAAGCCTAACAGTAAACAGATACAATAGTGATGAGATTACAAACTAGATCTGCTGTACATTGCTCACAGGTTGATCACTGATTTCCAGCCTGTGAGTTAGTGTTGCTCTCTAGATTTGAGGATTAAACAGTTATATGGATGGCTGGGGCAAAACAGGTTCAGTTTAATTCACCACTTTCCTGCCCTTCTTGTTATCTCTGGGCCTCTATCACTGTCATTCTGCAAAAGGACCTAAGGCTGCCAACCCGAGTGCAGTGCCAAGTCTGGCACCAGGATATGAGTTCTCCATCTCTGTGTACTTGCAATTGGTCTGGTCATCCAGCTGCTTCAATTCCTATTCTTTGAGGATAAGGGCTCAGCCTATTGTTAGTGCTAAAGAAAGAATTTAAAGAATTCTTGGTTTTAAAGAACTTCAGGTTGTGGGTGGGGGGGGGCCCATTGGTGTTAGCAGAATCCATCCTCTCCTTTCTACCCTTGACATTGAGGGCTTGGTGCACACCAGCACTGTCTGTAGTCCAAGCGGAAGTCTCTTCAGTGTCTGCCTCTGCTTTCCCAATGTAGAGTGACAAAAAAATTCCCATGAAAATGTTACTAAATCCATGGTGGCAATTTTGGTAATTGCATGTAATTTTAGTTGAGTTGTTTGGCCCAAAAGTTTCTCATTATAGTAAACTATAGCCTAACTTGATGTGTAAACAGATTGCAGTCAACATTCTGTTTTAAGTAGCTAAGTCTCAGGGAGTCACTAGCAGCCAACTGTTTAAACTATGTTCAAATAAGACAGAGGCCAGCTGTCACGGATGGGACCCTCGCTGCACTTCTGTTTTACATTACTTTCTTTACTCTGACTGTAATCTGCTCGTGACTTGATATGAGCTTTTTCACTATTTTTGGCTATTACAAAGGCCAGTTAATCACAGCACTCCCATTTGTTGTAATTTTATCTTTTTTAACTGTGAACTTTACTATATGAACATATTACATGTTGGTCATATTTACCTCAGGTATAATTTTGTGTTTTAACACAATCACCAAGTACTAAACTTGAAAATGCTATGGTGGTCAAAATGTGTTTAAAAAAAAATTCTTCCAGAAGGCAGGTCTTTTAGAAACTGAAATTTTTTTTTTTTTATTGTCCATAATGAGTTACAACATTTAGTGGGCAAACAATGAGTTGTTATCCCCAATTCCAGGCTGCCCTCCCCTCCCCCCTCCACTGGATAACCTCCTCCATGGGTCATCTGGATCAGTCCTTGTGACAGGGGACCATGGATAGCCTAGTATTCAGCCAGGTTCTCCTGGCCATGCCTCTGGATAATCTCCCCCACCTCGGCTCTTACAATCTTTCCGCCCCCTCTTCCACATAGTTCCCTGAGTCGTGGTGGATGAGTATTAAGGCTGCTTTAAGGTTGTGAGCTTAGGGGTCTTTGTATAAACTGAAAATTAAATCTAACTTTTTGGATAATTTCATCCATGGATGTGATGTATTTTGATCATGTTCCCCCCCTTCCTCGTCCCCTCCCTCTCCTGAGCTCTCCTTCCTGTCTTGTCCCACAAGGCACTTCTTACACTACTTCTAGCCCAAATCTGCTTTTCCAAAGTATAAGCCTGATCTTTGACATTTATTACTTAGTTTCATTTTTATTACTTTTTCATGAAAAGATTTGAAAACCCACAATCCTTAATATATCATTCATAGACATTTACAGTCTACTCCTGTTTTAGTTTTGGTCATTTTTGCCACAGCTCTCTGTCGTTTTCTCCTATTAAACTCCCATGGTCGTTGTACAGTTTAGTGAGGTGTTGACTGAGGACTGGGATATGGCTCAGAGGTTAAAGGCACTTGCTCACAAAGCCCGACAGTCTGTGTTGATTCCCCTCACCCCCCCCCCCACCATACCAACATACAGCCAGATGCACAAAATGGTGTATGTATCTGGAGTTCATTTGCAGTGGCTAGAAGGAAGCCCTGGTGTGCCCATTTTCTCTTACTGTGTTTGCAAATTAAGTAAATAAATAAATAAACCTTTTTTAAAAAGATGTTGGGCTGGAGAGATGGCTCAGCGGTTAAAGGTGCTTGCTTGCTTGCAAGACCTGACAGCCCAGGGTACATACATATGTAAAGCCAGAAGCACCAAATGGCTCATGTGTCTTGGATCATGCAGTGGTAAGAGACCTTGGTACATTCATTCTCTCTGTCAACCTCTTTCTCTCTCTCAGATAAATAATAAAATATTTTTAAAAAATTTAAAAATGTGTTGACTGAAAGTAGTTAGTGCCCCTAACCCTTGCCTGTGCTTTCCCATACAGATGATGAGGTTTTGTCCTCTCCATCCTGGTAGGTATGGACTATTTATCTAGTAAATTCCTTTTTTTCTTCCATACTTAGGCTAAACTCACCCTTAGGTGACGTCTTTTTCTGTATCATCAAACTTTAACTCAAACCCATTTCTTCCTTTCCTCTCTTGCTGTTACAGAGCTTCCTTTTTGTATTTTCTGGTCTAATTCTACCCATTTTTCATGTGAGGCCGTCAAGTATATTTTACTTGCATATTTGGTATGGTGCCTGGAGATGTTTGTTGAGTGAATATATATTTTTTCTATAATTTTTTTTGTTTTTGTTCGAGGTAGGGTCTCACTCTAGTCCAGGCTGACCTGGAATTCACTGTGTAGTCTCAGGGTGGCCTCGAACTCATGGTAATCCTCCTACCTCTGCTTCCCGAGTGCTGGGATTAAAGGCATACACCACCATGCCCGCCTCTCTATAAATTTTTAATTATTTGCACATGTGTGTGTGTGGGGGGGTGCCAGGTTCTCTTGCTGCTCTTTGTACCACTTCTTGTGCTTGTGCGTATCTTAGGTGTGGGACCTGGGAATTGAACCTGGCCATTGGGCTTTGTAAGCAAGCACTTTTAACTGCTTAGCCCTCTTCCCTGCCCATCAAGTTTAAGCCTTAAGAGAATTTCAAAGGTAGGGTTTGAAAGATCCGAGCTCTTTTATCTTCCCATCTGAGAGGTGTACCAGTATCTTACAGTGGGCACATCTTCATCCCAGTGCCAGTGGGTAAGCTGCTGATGTACTCAGCATTTCTTCTTGGCCCCAACACTGTTTCTGAGTCCTTTCTCTTTCTCCCCATCGTCTGTCTCATGGCTTCTTTGACTGGGCCTTGCACACAGTCATCAAAGAATAACTGCTATTCTTTCAAAGAATAGCCATGTTCCTCTTTTTAGTTGATAAATCCCTAGTGTCTTGCCTGAACCTTTGGATAGAGGCACAATCCAGAAGGAAGAGGTGTGTGAACAAATCCAACAATGATTCCAGAACATTGCTGTAAAGGACACTTGCACAGTGTGGAGTGATGGCATTGAAGAGGCAGCTGAGCTGGCCTGGTGAGTGACAGGACAGCCTTAGAGACAAGCTGACACTCTTGTCTTTTGGACTGGGGCATGATAGCTTTTTCCCTTGTGAGCCTTGAAGTTGCACACCACACACACCACAGAACTCTCAGGAGTGGCTCATACTAGCTTATTCTTACTGGGGAAATTTTTCATTTGGAGAAACATACATATTTTATGTGTACAGTTTTGAGAATTTTGTCACATGTATATCTTCTCCCCATAACTAGTACACTATTCAATATATAGAACACTTTTGAACCCCCCCCCCCTTAGGACATTTTTGTCACTCAGGAAATTTGTCTTCCAGAAAGTTCCATCAGACTCCATCCTTTGTGTAAGTAAGAAGCCACCCTTCTGATTTCTAGCTCCATACACTTCCCTGGATGGGTTTGAACAGCCTAGAAATGTCTTCTGCTTCTTTTCTTTCCCCTTCATCGGGAGGATTTTATTACTTCTTGAACACAGTGTCTCTTATCAGCAAACAAGAAAGGATCCTAGGAAAGGGAGGGGTGAGCAGAGAGGAGGGAATTCCTAAAATCCCTTTGGAAGGAACTGATTTCCACAAATAGGAACCAGGGCAGCACCGTTATTAGAACAGTCTGACTCCAGGAAGCCTAAACAGAGGTCACGGAACTTCCTGAGGAACTGGGAGGGTTCCAGCATAATGCTAGTCATTCTAGATCTTTCTACTGATGATGTATTGGAAACCGAGGAGAGGATATGTTTCATAAATTCGGGGAAAATACAAAGAGCTTCTACCTTTAATAAACTAGAATGTGGGCCCCTGGGACTAACACTGTGGACACACCTCACCTTATTACCCTCAATAGCTTACAGCCAATTTGCAACTGTGAACAGGAGTTGAGTGCTCAGCTCCTTCCTATTCTGGCCAGGCTTAGAAATACAGCATTGGCATTGCTCCCTTAAATAAGCAGATGAGAGATGCATGCTGGACTTTTTCTCACCTCATTAATGATGTGAACCATTATGTAACAGATGACTCATTGGGTTTTCTCTCAGGAAGGTGAAGTGGACAAAGGAAAGTTCTGTCCCCTTTCAGTGAAGACACAGAGGCTGACCACCGTCACACGTGGGCTTGGAGGAAACTGAGGACCATGATGCTTCCTCAGGCATTTGCAATAGCAGACATCCTTCAGGCCAAATGAGGCAGTGTCCTGAGTGTGTGTGACAGGGAACATGCAGATCAGTTCAGTTAGATTGGGTTTTTCTCCTTGCAAGTTCTCTTCTGTGGATGCCAAGAGCAATTCAGGGTGTGTGGGAAAGGCCTGCTGTGGAGACTAACCAGCTTCTTTCACTCTCTCGCCCATATTTTTCAGCTGTTTCTCAACTCAGCAGCATTTGGAGTATAGAAAAGTGCTAGCTAGTTATAAAAAATAAAGTAATATCCACAAGCTCGTCCCACTTTGTAGGTAGCTTATGTTTTTCTGATTACCTTGTACAGTCTGAGCTGAGGGTGGTGGTATCTTGCCCTGCAAGTTCCCGACAGATCTCAAAAGCTTGATGAGTGGATTCATGTTTTGTGTCCATTCAGAAGGGTGGCTTATTTAATTTTGTCTGTAGATCTCCTTAAGTCTGTTACTTATCAAGTGTGTTGCTGCCTGAGGAAATGATAAATTATGCATACCTGTGCTTACTGCTTAGTTCCCAACCAAAGGTAATTATTGGGTGTGTTTCTTTAAAAGCATGTTTGATGTACTGAGAATTCTTAATAAGTATAATAGCTGCCATATCTGCACACTATTAAGACAGATGCTTACCCTAGTCATTCTTTGCTCTAAAGAGATGGGCATTAGTAAGTCCTAGCTGTGAGTCACATCCTTTCCAAAGATTATAAAACACCCCCGAGAGCATGATAAGAGACGGGTTCTCGTTCCTGGGCGTGGGATGCTCCCCTCAGAGCTTAGAGGTCTCTCGCTGTTGGGACACGGTGTATAGTTATGTCTGTCCTCAAGCACCGTAAGGATGGACATGTTGGAGTGAGATTAGACAAGTCTGTGTAAGTTAGGGACAGACTTGGTAAACATTCATTGGTCACTGAGAACTGATTTTGTGTTTGAAGAACCTTCTTTAGCTCTCAGCTTCTTAGAACTGCTTATGTGGATTGCACAGCTGAGTGTGGAGGTCATGAAAAAATTTTCTGAATATGCAGTGATAAAGGTAATTTAAAATCAAACATGTCATGAATCAAGGTGTTTCCAGCAGCACTTAACCTGTGTTGTATTGTGTGATGTAATTACAACCTTCTTTCTGAATCGACCAGAATATGCACTTTGACTTGATATACAACTCTGATGCAGGACTTTTAATATTCTCCCACTGTCATTACTCAGCATGTAAGTATCAATATATCTTTAGATTGCACTATGTTAGAATGCTTGGTTTTAAAAATACTGTTTTGCTGAGAGGAGTTTCACCAAAAAAAAAAAAGTTTTCACTTTTAATTAGGACACAATTCCCAACAATTTCTGAAATGGTCCTAAACACATTTCTGCCATGCTGTATGGATTTATGTGACACCATATCCTCAGCATTTATAGTTATAACATCAAAATATATCAACTGCAACTTGTAGTATCAAATTTAATTCTTTGCATAAAGAAACAATCCATCCCATTAATACGCAAATTTACTTTCATGTGTAATAAATAGTAAAATATATTTACTATATATTATATGCATGCCAACACATTTTAAAAAATAAAATTTATGATTTATAATTAGTAAATATTTGATTTCTACACCTATTTTCATACCTATGTATCCAGTGCTATGTAAAATTTCTAGGGTCACAAATGGAAAATGTTTATTTTTTATTTTTTTATTTTTATGGGCATGCCAGGGCCTCTAGCCACTGCAAAGGAACTCCAGACACATGCTACCTTGTGCATCTGGCTTTACATGGGTACTGGGGAATCAAACTCAGGTCCTTCTCCTTCGCATGCAAACACCTGAACCAATAAGCCGTCTCTCCAGCCCTGTTTAATGTTTAAGAAGCTCTACTATAAAGAACTACACCAGAATGAGCGGACTTGAAGAGTGAATTTATCTACTAGGAAAAGTCACCAAAAAAAAAAAAAAAAACCATAAATAACTGACAAAGCAACTAGTATTTTTTGAGTTTCTCTGCTATGTAAGATGCATGGCAAGTGCATTGTGCCCATCAGGCATGAGAAGTAACACAATTTCTGTTGTCCAAGGAAACACCAGAATTAGAAAATACTGGTTGGGAATTGGAATATAGGCAGTGTGACTTCATGGCTTTTCCCTTAACCCCTGTGCCTCTCAGGAATGACACTGTAATGGTGAAGGGTTTTGTAGTCTGGAGGACAGTGGTGGGATGTCATTCCTCATTGCTCCAGAAGCCTCAAGGTTAGTTCTACATTGTGCATTGCAAGTCCCATTCAGCAGTGCACATTCTGTTTTGTGATAATGGTACCTGGAAAGGTTGTGATGATCAAATACTGCATGTTATAGAATTGCCAGTAGACAATCTAGAGCAACTGCTGGCTTTAAGTTGACAGAGTTGAAGTGAATTAGTGTTCAATACACCACTGAATATATTACCAAAGGGGACATTGACATTGACATATGGTGACACTGACATGTATTTGAGCTAGAGTTGGAGATAGACCATAGGATAAGTAGGAGATATCTAACTTATATCTCTTATAAAACAACTTGTGAAAGTATCATTTCAATAACTGATGCATATCCCAGAATGTGCAGGCTTACTATACAGTGCTTCATGATATATGTTATGTTTTTTATGAGATGATTTCTAGTTCATGTTTTAGGCTTGTAAATACTGAAGCTGAGACCATGTTTAAAAGATTTTACTACCTGGACTAGACTGAAATTTAATCATGACATGTGAACATAAAAATATCTGAGTATCACTACTTTCTAATATGAAAGGAAGGAAACTCCATTGGGAGGTCATTGGCAATCTGATCATAAACTTTACACTGTAATTTTTCTTCCTCATGAGAGTTCACTTTCATCCCATCTAAAAATGAGGGGAAAGAAACAAACCTGTTGCCTTTACTTCCCCAGTGGTATTCAGTCAATAACTGAAGAAACTGTTGTCAGTTTACAAAAAGCATCAAGCACACTTGGTCATAACTTCTCTTTCAGAAACCCACGAGTTTTTCTCTTTATCTTCCTTGTTTTTATTAGCTCTGTGCAGAACCATCATATTATTGTACAGTGACTCTGACTTATCTCTCCATGTTTCCTCTTCCTTGTGCACAAGCTCTCAGAGGCAGGTGTTATGATGGTCATAGTTTTAAATACTTTTTCTAGGCTGAAGATTGTTGTATTTATAATCCTGGCCCTGACCTTTGTCTAAAATCCAGAATTGCCTACTTAAAATTTGCTAATATACATCAGATAGGCACATCACATTGACTGTGCTCAAAACAAGGCTCTTAGTTCCCGATCTCCATCACCTCTCTGCTCACCTCCACCAGTCCACGTTTCTTGTCCTAACAAATCATTCCACCATCCATTCATTGGCCAGTTACTGGATGAATTCTGAGTCATTGTTACCTCTTTTACACATGACACCCTTACCTGGTCTTCTAGTCTGTGAAGAAACCTAACTATCTCTTCAAATATATCTAGAATATGAGCCTGTCTTGCCACATCCACCATCACTTTTCACTTAGGATTTTGTTAAGCGCCAGGACTCTGTTTCCAAAGTGGCAGCCAGATGTCTCTCTCAGATGCAAGGCAGAGATTGTACATCTAATTCACTCAGCCTTCTCCCCTGACAAGGCTTTCCATTATATTGTTTTTGACATTTGTTTGATGTTTATTTATTTATTTTGTGAGAGGGCCTCATGTAAGCCAGCCTGGCCTCAAACTCTATGTAGGTGAGGATGACCTTGAACTTTTCTGATCTTCCTTCCACGACCTTCCGAGTGCTAGGACTACAGATGCCTACTTAATGTAGGTCCAAGGGTTGCACCCATGGCTTTGTGCATGCTTGGCAAGCACTCTACCATTTGAGCTGCATCCCCAGCCCTGTAGGTAAAATTTGAAATCATAAACTACAGGACCTCAAGTGATCTCTTCCTCACTTCCTGTCTCATTTCTGTTCCTTATCTTCTCATAATCCTTCATATTGGCTTCCCACTATCCCACTATTCCTCAGATGGGCACAGATTTTTTTTCCCTCTGAATCTCACTATAGCCTAGGCTGTCCTGGAACTTACTCTGAAGCCCAGGATGGTCTTCAATTCACAGCAATACTCCCACCTTAGCCTCTTGAGAGCTGGATTAAAGGTATGAACCACCAAGCGTGGCTTCTAAGATGATTTGTATTTTAGAGTTGCTGTTTCTTCTGCATTATGACAGTTTCCTCACTTATTAATGTAAGTAATGTAATGTAATCCAACCCCTTGAGGGCTGGAGAGACGGCTTGGTGGTTAAGGGAATTCCTGCAAAGTCGGATGACCCAGGTTTGATTCCCCAATACCCACATAAAGCCAGATGCACAAAGTGGTGCATACATCTGGAATTCGTTTACAGTGGCTGGATGCCTTGGAGCACCCATGCTCTTTGTCTTCCTCTCTCTCTCTACCTGTCTCTGCTTGCAAATAAATAAATAGCAGCTTAAATATATTTCCTTGCACTCATCCTTCCACTATAACATCGCCACCCTGTCACGTCATGTCCTTCCATTCATGACACTGTCATCCCATGTTTTTGCTCTGTATGTGTGTTCTTTTAACTGTTAGTTTGAAGTGAACATGAGTGCCTTGTATGCAAGGTCTTATTTTATTTGCAGGCCTCCATCAGTGCACGCCCACTAAGTATATTCACTGTGTGAATGAAGTGATGACTGGAACATTTTTTTAGCAGTTGAAGGCATCTGAAAAGGCCTCAGAGTGATGTGCATCAGCATTTTGAGAAGCAGTAGAGCATTTCCCTCACACCTAAACAGCCAGCAGACCGAACATGAATTGTGAGCTGAGCTGATAGCTTGTATAAGGGTACCCAGAGATTCCATGATGACTTAGAGCATCACGTTTGACTGTGACCTTCAACACTTTTTAAATATTTGCTTTTAAAAGATATTGTTATTGATTTGCAAGTAGAGAGAGATCAAGTAAAGAGAGAGAGAAAATGGGCATGCCAGGACCTCTAGACACTGCAAATGAACTCCAGATGCATGTGCCCCTTTGTGCATCTGGCTTTATGTGGGTATTGGGGAATCAAACCTGGATCAAGTTTGCAGACTTAACTGCTGAGCCTTCTCTCCAGCCCTGGAACATGTTTTTATACTTGAGATCTTGTTAGCCCTGGGATGTGACTGACTTCCTGTCTCAACAAGAAGAGTTGGTTTTGTAATGTTACGGTATTTTTTTTCTTTCTTTCCAGTTCAAGATTAAGCAAGTTCTAGGCATGTTTTTTAAAAGGCAAGTTTAAGCCATGAGAAATTTACTCTGTTTAACCATTTCTAAAACTTCCCAAATGGAAGAAAATAAAGTTGAAGTTGAGGGTGAGCTTTCTTAGCTAAATGCCCAGTTCTGGGGACAGTGTGACACCATGAGACCTTGAGAGACTGCTTGAGAAGTTCCCACCCACCTGAGATCCAGCTCTCCTTGGCAGAAGCAGAAAATATCTAGACTACGTATAGCAATAAGAGAACATCATAGCTAGGCTTGGTGGGGCATGCCTGTAACCCCAGCACTTGGGAAATGGAGGCAAGAGGATTGAGAGGTTGAGCACAGCCTGGGCCACATGTTGAGACCCTGTCTAAGAAAAAAAAATAGATCAAATAAAAAATAGCTGGTCATGGTGGCTCAGGCCTGTGATCCCAGCATTCGAGAGGGTGAAGTAGGAGGATTGTCATGAGTTCCAGGTCATACTAGGATAAAGACCAACCAATCAAACAAAAATAAAATAATAGAAAATCTGAAAACAGGAAACTTTCTCCCTTGTGCTCTCATTCAAACACCAGAGGACCATCTCATGTTTCCAGAATCCTGAACTTTATACCCATTTTTCAAAAGGATTGTTTTGAAATAATACAATTGAAGATGGAGGTTTTTGAAAGCGCTTTGTTCGGGAGCGACAGGAAAGGAAGCTGAGTGAAGAAAAGACCCTGTCTCTTTGTATGTTGGTACATCTCTTCTTCCCCACGTCACATGAATTAAGAGCTGTTTGTTAGAACTATACATTTCTTTTTAACAGACAAGGAAAGAGGGGCTTAGAGAAGTTTAGTTTCTTTCCAATAATACATAGATGATACTGGTAGAACCAGAATTTGAATTTAAATTTATCTATTAGAAAAATTCCAAGCTCTCCACTACTTTGTTGGCTGCCTTCTGTTTCTGTACCTCTCTGATATCCCACTATTGTGTTGGATCTTTAATAACTGTGCCCGCTATATTGGCACATTTGTCTTCTTATGATATTAGCTGCTCTTGTATCTGCCACGATCTTCCTCATTTTTCTTACTTCAGTTTTGGAGCTAGATTAAAAAACCTAGAAAAATGCCTCTAATCTTGAGGCTTCTTTTATCATTTGACAAGATGCTTACATAGCATGTCTGAAGCTTTGAGTTTGGTCCCCAGCACTACATAAACCTGGCATGGGCTGCGGAAATTGTTCAGTGGTTAAAGGCCCTTGCTTGCAAAGCCTGCTGGCCTGGGTTTAATTCCTTAGTACCAATGTAAAGCCAGATGCACAAAGTGGTGCGTGTGTTTGGAGTTTGTTTGTAGAAGCAAGAGGTCCTGGTGTGCCTACACAAGTTCTGACTCTCCTCACAAATAAATAAATGAAAATGTTAAAAAAAAAAACAAAAATGGGTATAATTACATGAGACTCTGTCATTAAAAAATCTTCAGTTTCACATAAAATGTAGTATAAAGTCACACTGAAGTGAAAGTTGATATTATTAAATGTCCTCATGTTGACATGAGGCAGGGGCTTGGACTTAGTTACCTGGGAAGGAAGGGAAGGTAGGGAGCATTTGCTGTTGTGGTTCCTTGCGGAAATGACAGCTGGGGAACTGTCACAGATGAGCAAAGGAAAAACTGAATGTGTTGGAGAGCAAATCTGTGGGGCTGTAGGAAGTGTTTTGTTCTTTCTTTGTTTTGAGAGACATGGTCTCACATAGCCCAGGCTGGCCTCAAATACAGTGTGTTAACAATTAACAAAATCATGTCTAGCCTGCAGCCCACCTGACTGGCTACCTTAGGGGTACAAGGTTTTCCAAAAGAACCACTGTGCTCTGCTATTTGAAGGACAGAATTTGAAACATGCCGCTCTGTTTTAGAAAGCTGGTCTTGATCTACTGAGGACCACCTGGAAGTCTTTCCAACTTATGTCTCCTGTACAGGGAAAAATACCTTCTCTTCTCCCAGGGGTTTTTAGCTTAGAATAATTTTGTGAAGATACTTTGTTTTCAAAAGTTAGAATCATTGTGTGTGAATGGTTATGATTTTGTGACTCTATAAAGCTCAAAATCACCTTACTCAAATTTAACAAGAGACAAGCCCAGCTTTTCTAACTTAAATATAGAACTCTATAGTTGGTGTGCAGCTGAAAGTATGCACTTGATTGTGGCCTTTTCTGTGTTCTGGCATGGGGGAGGGAGAGGGGCGGGAAAAGCAGGGTTTGGGCAGTACATAGGCAGAGCTGAGACACAGAGATCCCAGAGGAAAACTGGAAAAAGAGCAAGATTTACAGTATCCCTGAGCCCAAGTTCCTGCAGCTCTGAAATGAGAGCTGCAAGAATATGAAATACATACAGGTACTCAGTACATCACGGTGATGTTGCTCTCCTGCTTGATCTTAATATAATAAACATTAGATAATTTAAAGACTTTTTTCCTCCCCTGGAATGGCTCCATATCAAATGTGTGTGTGTGTGTGTGTGTTCATGTTTCATAGATAAATAAAAATAAAATTATTATTTTTCTATTTTTATTTATTTTTGTGGAATAGCATATCAACATTTTTCAGGGCTGACATCAAACACACTATGTAGCTGCTTTACTAACTGAGCCATCTCTCAACTGCTGAAATTGCTCTGCCTCCTAAGTGCTATGGGTAAAGGCATACACCACCATGCCTGGTCTATATTGCTTTTGGAATGTCTTTTAAAAAGCTTACTTCTCTGAGAGAAGAGAGATATGGGAAAGCCAGGGCTTCTTGCTCTTGCAAATGAACTTCAGATGCATGTACCACTTAGTGCATCTGGCTTTACATGGGTACTGGGGAATTGAGCCCAGGCTGACAGGCTTTGCAAGCAAGTGCCTTTAATACATGAGCCATCTTCCCAGCCCATTTTTTTCAAAGTCTTTATTCAGCTATCTTTGTCTTACCTATTTTTTAAGAATTTTAAAAAATATTTTATTTATTCATTTTCAAGCAGAGAGATATAGATGAGAGAGAGAGAGAGAGAGAGAGAGAGAGAGAGAGAGAGAGAGAGAGAGAGAGGGGAGGGCCTAGTTTTCAAACAAACTCTAGAGGCATGCACTACTTCATGCATCTGGCTTTATGTGGGCACTGGGGTATAGAACCTGGGCCAGCAGTCTTTCAGAGCAAGTGCCATCTCTCCAGCCCCACCTCATCTACTTTTTTTTAATGTCCATAATGAGTTACATTATTTAGTGGGCAAATGATGAGCTGTTATCCCCAATTCCCCAATGCCCCCCCTCCCCATCCCCAATCAGCTGGATATCCTCCTCCATGGGTTGACTGGATCAGTCCTTGTGGCAGGGGACCATGGATAGCCTAGTACTCAGCCCGGTCCTCCTGGCCCAAGTGTGTTGTTACTGAGGGGTGCCATGTCTCTGGATAGTCTCTTCCACCACGGCTCTCACAATCTTTCCGCCCCCTCTTCTGCTCAGTTCCCTGAGTCATGG
>PVHP010037529.1:0-17108 GCA_004024765.1 Zapus hudsonius
TATCGTATTTTGTTTGATAAAACCTTTGTGTAGGGCCCATGTAGTTCAGAGAGTTGGTGTTTGCCTAGTATTGTTTAATTCAATCAGAGTCTCTCTTGGTAAAAGCAGGTATCCCATATTCATTTGACTTGAAGTGATTTTATGATTCTAGTGGAAAAGACACTACTGTTGATTCTAATCTCTTAAGCATATATGAACTGTGTCATACCACATGACCTACTGGTAGAGTCAGACTTCCTAGTGAGAGAGAAACACCTACATAATATACACACACCAACAAAATGCTCTGAAGTTCTGTCTGGTTGGGAGCAATTGGGAAGGAAGGCTTAGAGGAGAAGGAGACATTTGTGCTATATTATGAAGGAATGATGAGAATTTTAGAGATGAAGAGAGAAGGAAATGGTGCAAGCAAAGTAGTACAGAGCACTTGACATTGGCTTATGTCTAAGTGTCACTGACTTAAATTTACATACAGTATTCAGAAGCTACTTTTACTGTATACTGTTAAGGAAATGGCAGTTAATGTGAAATACCAAGATAGATTTTGCCTATTTTATTTAATAAGCAAATTTATAAATTTTTCTCCAAATAAAATCACTTAAAAACAAATAGTTTAGTAACAACAAAAGGAAAAAAAATGTTTATTATCCAATCAAAAATATTTGGCCTTCAGCAGAACCATCAAGCCAGTGAAAAGACAGCCTATGGAATGGGGGAAGCTTTGTAAATCCCAGCTGATGAGGGTCACAGGCACTGTCACAGCTCAGTCAGAAGAAAGCCAGATGAAAATAGGCAAGGCCCGGGGGCTGTAGCTCAGTGGCAAGAGTTCTTGCCTAGCAGCACTGAAAAAAAAAATGCTAAAATTAGGCAGAACCTAATTCATGAGTCTCATGGTCATGTCTCTGCTCTTCCTTCTGTGATGTTCCCTGAACCTTTATGTCTTGGAAGGAGTGATACATGAGAGCCTCTGTAGTTACTGCAATACATTGTAAAAAGAAACCTCTCTAACCAAAGGTGACATTAACTTTGTGGGCATCAAAAATAGTTAGAGGACAATTTGACAGGGACATCATCATGTTCATTTAGTGAAACCACAGCAGTAGCTTTCCCACTAGGGCCCAAGACCTCCTAGGCTACAAAGTTTTATGTAGATTTACAGTCCCAGATAGGAATTTCCTCCTGTGGATGGGGGCCTCAAATCCAATTAGAAAGCAGTTCGTTACCCTCATAAAGTCTGCCACTGTTGCAACAGTGGACATACCTTGGCTAGCCAGTCAGTAAAGGTCCACAGCCGAGTAAGGCTGATGACAGTTCTCACAGAACAGCCCACACAGCTTGTCTAGCACTCTAAGGGCTAGCCAGCAGGGAGGAAGCCTTCAGCACACTTACATCTAGCTTGATTTCTGTCCTACAACCACAGCATGGTGCCTTCAGCAGCAGGAATCACCACCTGATTCTAATGGACAGCCAACAGTAATGGCAGTGGCCTGTATTGTTTTGGGGCCTCAGAGGTCTCCATGACCAACGCATCTCAGCTACATAGTGAGTTTGAGGTCAGCTTGAGCTACATGAGACTTTATTGAAAAACAGACAGAAAACAAAAGGAAACAAAAAAGACCTCAAACAAACAAAAAAAAAAAAAGTAAAATAGCATACCTACTCTTTGAGAAAGGAAGGCCATGTGGACAAAACAGGCAGTAGAACCAGTTAAATCTACTTTAGCTTGCACCTTTAGTATTGTTACCAAAACGTATATTCAGCAAAAAACAAAGAATGTAAATTTGACTTTTTGGTGGTGCCAGATGTTGTGAATGTTCAGCCATTGAGCTGGCCCTCCCCCAGCATGAATCTATGTTTACTCTGAGATGAGATCTTGATATGTGGTCCTGTCTGGTCTGGTTTGTCAGTACTTGTTTCGTAACCTAGGCTAGTCATCCTCCTGTTCAGCACCCCCTGTATTGGCATTAGAAGTGTGAGATACCGTGTCTGGCTTCTCTGTCTGTCTCTCTCCCTTGCCCCTCTCATCCCTTCTCCCCTCTCTAAGACTGAAAAAAATATAAAGCTAATGTGAATTCTTTTTTGCAGTTTTCTAAATAGCTTAAGAAACAACAGCCACAACTAAGGGCATTCATAGGATTGATTGGACGGTGCGTTAGTTCCACAGAAGCTGGTCTGCAGCTGATTCCCGTCTTCTTATGTCATGCTGATTTTTGAGCCTTACCATCTAAAATAACTATGATTTTGAAGAAAGCACCTTGAACAACAGTGACAAGAACTTGATATTTTGAAAAATTGCTTAGTTTATAAATTATGGAACACTTAGTGTGTATAAAAGCATGTATGTATAGAAAAGAGAAAAGTAGGCTGGAGAGATGGCTCAGCAGTTAAGGTGCTTGCCTGTAACCTAACGATGTACCTATGTAAGCCAGAGGCACAAAGTGGTGCATGCATCTGGAGTTTTTTTGTAGTGGCTGGAGGCCCTGATTTGCCTATTCTCTCTCTCTCTGTCTCTCTCTCTCTCTCTCTCTCTCTCTGTGTCTGTAACTCTCTGTTTGTAAATAAATGTAAGCTCAGCTGATGAAATGGTTTCTTGTTTGTTGGGTTTTTAATATTTTTTATTTATTTACAAGCAGAGAGAGATAGAAGAGAGACAGGCAGAGAGAAGGGACTTGCCAGGGTCTCCAGCCACTGCAAACCAACTCCAGATGCATGCATCACTTTGTGCCTCTGGCTTTATGTGTGTATTGGGTACTCAAACCTGGGTTGTTAGGCTTTGTAGGCAAGTGAGCCATCTCTCCAGCTCTTTTTTTTTCTTTAAAAAATACCTTTATTATCCATAATTAGTTATATTGTATGAGCAAATCTTATGATGGTATTTTTTTTAAGAAAGATAAAAGTAATTAAGTGAACATTCAGGTGTTCACCAACCGCCACTGTCTCTGGAGTACCCACTTTGCTTTTCCCATCACACAGGTGCTCATTGCTCTGGCTAAGCTGGTCATTTCTTGCTTTATCTTGTCATTTTAGGACCGCTGTCAAGCCCAAATAATACATAGTAAGTGAAACAAAAAAATCCTTTGGTTCTTACAATGTGTTTTTGTTTTGGTCACAGTGGGAATGCAAGACTGATTTAGACATTGCATACAAGTTTGGAAAAACTGTGGTGAGCTGTGAAGGCTATGAGTCCTCTGAAGACCAGTATGTGCTGAGAGGCTCCTGTGGCTTGGAGTATAACTTGGATTATACGGAAGTTGGGCTGAAGAAGCTGAAAGAGTCTGGACATCACCCTGGCTTCTCCTTCTCTGATTATTATTACAAGTATTACTCTGCAGATTCCTGCTGCGTCGGAGGACTCGTGACCATCGGGGTCCTGCTTACTATTGCCTTTGTCGTCTATAAGATGTTCCTCAGCGATGACCAGTGCTCTCCGCCGTATTCCGAGTACCCTCCGTATTCCCAACGTTACCAGCGCTTTAGCAACTCCGCAGGACCCCCTCCCCCAGGCTTTAAGTCAGAGTTCGCAGGTGTGTTTCCTTCTCAAGGGAAGTAGAGAGGTGAATGTGAGGTAGTGAATTTTGTGCTCTGGGAAACCCAAATGATTTCTCTCTACTTTTACTCAGTTTCTCTATTCTGCTTATAAGAGTATATTGTATTATTATTTGTTAAAGATGCCTGATTAAATTCTAAATCTCTTAACAAAACCCCACATTTGGAATAAGCATTTACTTTGATCCCTACCTCATGCTGTACATAAAATTACAATGAAGTATTGTAGATCTCGTTTTATGAGACTGACGCGCTACCTACTGCGCTAACGAGGCACCTTAGATCTCGTTTTAAAGGTAAATGACTTAGCAGAATAAAATAGGAGAATATATGCCATGACCTTAGGATAAATAAAAAATTCCTAAACAGAACACAGCAGTACTAGCTATAAAAGAAAGATGAGTAAATTAGACTCTATTTAAATTGATATCTATTCAAATGGTGAGGGAGGAGGTGGGTTAAAAAGAAGAATATCTGTTCATCAAAAGACACTGCTAAGAAAGCGGCAGGGGGTTGAAGAGATGGTTTGGTGGTTAAGGTACTTGTCTGCAAAGCCTAACAACCTGGGTTTGATTCCCCAGTACCCACATAAAGCCAAAGTACAAAGTGCGCATGCACCTGGAGTTCATTTTCAGTGGCTGGAGGCCCTGGCATGCCCATTCTTTCTGTCTTCTCTCTATCTCTCTCTACTTATAAATAAATAAATAAAATTATTAAAAATAAGCGGCAGGGCAAGGCACAGAAGGATGCCTACAAATGGGAAAGAGAATAGTATATTGGTACGAACTCCAGATGCATGCACCAGTCTGCTTCTGGCTTTACGTAGGTGCTGGGGAACCAGATCCAGGTCGTTAGGCTCTGCAGAGAAGTGCCTTAACCGATGAGCTCTAGACAACCTCTATACATACAGACAATATATACCATATTCATAGTTCCCTCCCACCAGTCTCCCTTTTTTCTCTCCTCTATCCCTCCTATGTATCAGTTTTCAAAAAGCTTCTTTTGAGCAGAAGATACTTTTTTTGTTCTAAGATCTGACATCCCAATTAATAAATGTCTGACTGCCCTTTTCCATTAGAGACTCAGCTATGTAGTTCTTAGAGCTCTCAGAGGCAGAAGGGAAGAGGGGTCATCTGCTAGTAGGTGATCTTGAGCAGAGGAGATGTATTCCTTTAAGACCCTGCTAGTCTGAAAATACATCCCTCCTCGACTGTGGGAAATGTATTCCTGAGCGACAAGCTAGTATGTTGCAAATACCCTTTCTGAATTCAGCTTTGTCATGAGGTGGTACTGTGCAGATGAAATAACTGAAAATCATGTTGGCTTTTGTAAGTGATGTGCAAGTAAGAATATCTAACATCATTTTTATTTTAAGGACCACGTAATACTGGCCATGGTGCAACTTCTGGTTTTGGCAGTGCTTTTGCTGGACAAGGCTATGATAATTCAGGGCCAGGGTTCTGGACTGGCCTGGGCACTGGAGGAATATTAGGATATCTCTTTGGCAGCAATAGGTAAGCTTTGCATTGGTCTCACTTGCCCTTTAATTTAACCTTTCCTTCAAGGTGTCTGTTTTTTTTTTTTTTTTTTAAAGGCAGGGTTTCATTCTAGTCCAGGCTGGCCTCTGGAAGCCATGACGATCCTTCTGCCTCAGCCTCCTGAATGCTGGGATTAAAGACATGAGCTACCATGCCCATTAAGTGTCTTTGTTTAGCTTACTTTTTTTTTTCTTTTTTGGTTTTTTGAGGTAGGGCCTCACTCTAGCCCAGGCTGACCTGGAATTCACTATGTAGTCTCAGGGTAGCCTTGAACTCATGGTGATCCTCCTACCTCTGCCTCCTGAGTGCTGGGATTAAAGGTGTGTGCCACCACGCCTGGCCTTTAGCTTACAATTTGAGTGCATTTGATTTTGTAAGGAAAATAAATTATGGTGACATTGTCCTCTAGTAAATCTGATCCTTTGGGTAGAGGATGGTATTCCATGTGTGCACTTGGATCCTCCTCATGTTCCTCTTACAGATCTTGTGAGATGGAAAGACATGAGGAAATGAGAAGGCACAGAAGGACAGCAGTTGGGTTTGGTAGAAGGATTGAGGCGAGCCAGGAAAAAGCTTGGGACAAGATTTTAGAATGTCTTGATTCAGTTTAATTTGATGGCAAATTCAGAAAAAAAAGAAATATACTTTCTGCCACTTTTTGTCCCATAGCACTTACTATAATGGCAGAAGAATTTATTTATGTATATCAAGAGCTTTAAGGAAAAAGGTACTTGATAAAGGTGCTATTTTCTGGTTGCTTAGGATCAGGAAGGTCACAGTTATAGTCAGAAGAAAGCTGCTAACCCCTTTTATGTCTTTAAAGAGCATCAGCACCCTTTTCAAACTCATGGTACCACCCATCCCACCCTCCTTCATACTCCAGCACGTGGAATACTCGCGCTTACTCTCCACTTCATGGAGGCCCGGGCAACTACTCAGCATCCTCAAACTTGGATGGGAAAACCAGAACAGCTTCGGGTAAGAGCAAAGGGAGACATTCCTGTTATGTAGCAGGAAACACAGAAACAATGTCAGAACTTGAGATGACTTACAGTTAGCAATTGTGATTTTATTTGCATGCCCACCAAAAATATTTATAGCACAGTAGCACAGTTAACTGAGATTAAAATATAACTTAGATTCATTCTTTCCTCCTACTTGAAAGGAAAAAAAAGAATAACAAAAAACAACAAAAAGAAACAAAAGAGAAAAAACAATAGCAGTTAAACCTTCTGTTTAACTTTGGGAATTCCCCACATCCCCCCCCCTTTTTTTTTCTGAGGTAGGGTTTCACTCTAGTCCTGGCTGACCTGGAATTCACTATGTAGTCTCAGGGTGGCCTTGAACTCATGGCGATCCTCCTACCTCTGCCTCCCAAGTGATGGGATTAAAGACATAAAGCAGCTGGTCACATTGATCTGTAGTCAGGAAGGAGAGAGGTGCATGCTGGTGCTCACTCAGTCAGAGTGGATCTCTCCGCCTTAGCTGAACCTTATAGAAAAGTCGGGGGCAGACATCAGAGCTCTCAGTTTATAGATTTGATTGCAGATTCAGAAAGAACACTGCTTGCTTGGTTTCCATTTTGTTTCTCAATCTTATCAGATTGACAAGATTAATCATTACACATGGATGGATAATGAGACAGTGCATTTTGTTTGTCTTTTTCAGAAGGAAGAGGTTGTAGAATAGTGACGAATTCTTGAAGTTGGTGGAAAAATATATTTAAGTTGTTTGAAAATATTAGAGTAGAATTCTTGGTTCTGGTTTGGATATAAATAACATCATCATTTGACCTACTAAAACTCAACCCAAGCACATATAAGACCCTGCAGTTTGACACTCTATATCTGCAGGATTGTTGGTTCTAAAACCCCCAGAGGTACCCAAATCTATGAATATTCAAGTTCCTTATATAAAAAGGCAGAGTACATGCACATATCCTCAACATGTCCTCCTGGATGCTTTAAATCATCTCTAGATTATGTGTACCCGCTAGTACAATGTAAATACTCTGTAAGCAGTTCTACTGTGTTCTTTACTAGCTGTAAAGGAACAGCTATTAGTCATTGTTGGGTCTGGGTGCACACAAATAAAAAGGCGGGAACTGAATGAGCTCAGGTGCAAGAAAATTATTGCTGCAGACTTTCGAGCTAATCGATTAGGGATGCAACTGGACTCGGGAGCTGGAATTGCATCCCCGAAGTGTTGGCTCACAGGTTTTTTAGAGAAACCACAAAACGGGTACTGGCCAGTGGGCTGAGGGAGGGGTTGGAGAATCTCCTCACAGGATTGGTCAGGTCCAGGTGAGGAGATGTCCTGGGGTCCACTCTTAGGAAATATTGTTCTCAAAATCAGGATGTTGGCAAACTCTGCCATGGTGACTTTAACAGGATTGGTTGGACCCAGGGGTGGGGTAGGGTAGTTACAGTAGCAGCTAGAACAATAGTACATTAGTCAATTTGACATGGTTACTGAGGAAACTAGGAACAGGTAGGTTATTTTGATCTAGGTACTAGGGGAAACTAGGAGCTGATTGGTTGGGGGCCCAGGATAGTTGGCAGTTTTTCCTGGAACAAGGGGTTACAGAGAAGTCATAACAGTTAACAAAATGGAGGCCCTCTGGCCAACCCTAACCCTTCAGTCATGTTCACTACAGGTGCATTTTTTTCCAAACTGTTTTCAAACTTCAGTTGGTTGAGTTCATGGATGTGGACCCCACAGATGGAGAGACAGTGTAATGACAGAGGAGCACATGCACTTTGTGCCCTGCCAGAGAAGCACAAGAATGTTCATAGTTGAACAGCCTCTCTGTTACGCGGTGTATGGGGGCTGGGGGAGTGATGGGTGGTAGCCAAGGACACCATTGAAAGCCCCCATCTTCCTTGCTCCCATGTCTTGTTCACGGTTGGAGTTGTGAGAGGTAGCAGGGCATGATACACATTTCATTGGCTGTTTTGGTTCAGACTTTGCAGTAATGGCTGTCCCTTGTGAACTCACCTTAGAGCACATCTTTGGTTTCTGGAATAAAAGTTGTTCCCAGCAAGAGTTAGTTTATGAGGCATGATGACTGGGAAGTTCTGGATAGTCCTATTCAGTCTAGTGGTCACTGTCTCTTTCCCTTAGATCTTTTTAAATCATTTGCTAGCAATAAACATAATACTTTTGTAATTTCATAAGCAATTTTAATTTTTCAAAGCTATTACCGATTTTCTTCTCATTCTAGGATATGGCAGCACTAGGAAACGATAAATTAGCTGTTGGCAAACACTGGATGCGGAGTTTCTGATTTCATCACTTTCTCGTGAAAGTGCTACCTTGCTAACACCTGGATAAAGGGAATACCCTAAAGTTCTGTGGTGTTTTGTCCTTGTATAACTTTTGTATTCTTCTGCTCGTGGCCAAGAGTTGATTGTGACAAAATGCTTGTGTACTGTATGTTAGTGTAACATGCTCATGTGTATTGTAATTTTCAGAAGTGATGGTTACTGTGAAATGCTGACCATGTGTTATTTATACAACCTGTGATGCTGTAGGGAGCATTAAGAATGCAGGCAGTATAGCATTAGAGACTGAGTACAGAGAAACTTGAGCTTCGGTGGTTTTAGTCGATGAGGCATTACCTCAGAAAGAATTATTCTATTTGGTATTAAAATACTTTGTGTTTGCTGTTTTCAAGCGTTTAAACCAAGCTTTGACTAATGCTGATTTGTAGGTTCTAATCACCTTTGAACTCCTGAGCTTTGAACTCTTTTGTGGCATTGAGGCTTTGGTAAGTGAGCATTACCTTCTACAGGAAAAGGTAGAAAATGAGGAAACAAGATTGTCATCAGTGAATGTGTGCTCACAAAAATGGCTGGGCTCTCCATATCTTTTCAATTCCCAGATGAAAAAATTTAAATGCTTCAACAAAAGTGTTTGGATATCAAAAGCATGCAGTTCTCTGTGGAATCTTAAATATTGTTGTAATAGTCTGTTTTGGTCTTACATTAATATGACAATAAATAAAAAAGAAACCAGTGGTATTGTTCTTGTTATTTCTATTAGCCTTGGCACAGATTGGTCGGGATGAATGGGGTTCATACAGAAGTCGCACATCCCTGAAACAATTACAGTGTGCCTGGAATGTCAGGTCATCCCTGGTGGTAATGAATGAGTGGGCTACTGGCTCATGCCTTTACTATTTTTATTATTTTAAACTACTTGTATATAAAAAAGTTTACTATAAAAATATGTCATATTAAGTAGCCTCATATTGTGTTTTACCTTCTGATTATTTCATTTTCCAGTGTTTTAGTTTTTTTTAAGGAATTTTAAAATTTGTGAACAGAAAAAGGGAGGAAGGGAGAGAGAGAGAGAGAAAATTTGAATGCGTAGGCATGCTGGGGCTCTTGCTGCTGAATGATCTCCAAATGCATGCACTATTTGGTGCATCTGGTTTTTTTGGGGATACTGGGGAATTGAAACCAGGCTGGCAAACTTTGCAAGCAAACACCTTTAACCACTGTACCATTTCCCAGCCCTGAGCCCTGTGTTGTGTTTTACTACATTTTTTCATCTTTGCAGGGCAAGAGACCTTGGTGTGCCCATTTTATCTCCTCTCTGTTGCACATAAGAATAATAAAAGCATCATTTTATCACCATCGCCCTATGAACAGTGATACAAGTTGCGCATGCACACACACACACACACATTCTAATGGCCCACATGGATGGATATACTAGGTTTGTTTAGCCATGTTCATACACTAAAGTTGTCTGGATGCATTTCTTGGCACATTCCCCATCATCATGTTACATGTCACTGTAAGTCCATGAAGATCTCACCATTTACTTGTTCTTTGTAGACTGAACTTCTCCCATCAAAGTCGGGTCCCTACTGGTGTACTCCTGACCTCCGTAAGACCTGCACAGTGTTGTGCCCATCAGTGTTTGATATAGATGATGGAAGAAAAAAAAAGACATCGAAACAAGAGGTGCATTGGAAAGATGATTCAGCAGTTAAAGCAAAGTCTGCTGGCTTGGGTCAGACTCCCCAGTACCCATGCAAAACCAGATGCACAAAGTGGCGAATGTGTCTGGAGTTTTTTGCAGGGCAAGAGACCCTGGAGTACCCATTTTATCTTCTGTCTGTTGCAAATAATAATAAAAAATATCTTTAAAATATATGAGGGGGATGGAGAGATGACTCAGCAGTTAAGGGCTTGCCTGCAAAGCCTAATGATCCAGGTTCAATTCCCCAGTACTAACCACATAAAGCCGGATGCACAAAGCGGCACATGCATCTGGAGTTCATTTGCAGCAGCTGGAGGCCCTGGTGTTCCCACTCTCTCTGTATCTCTATTTCTTTCTCTGAGTCTCTGCTTGAAATATAAAAATATATATATATATTTAAAATGTGAGGGACTACTGGAAAAGATAACAGGTTCACTAGAATTGGGATGGGGGAGGGGGAGTGAGGTGATGGGAGAGGATTATGATCAATTCACAGTGTATTAATGTAATGTTCTCAAAAGTAGAGTCCCTAAATGCAATGGGATTAATGAGACTTTAGGGTAGCAGGGCCCAAATGTGGACACTTGGTCCCAAAGACAACATGACGGCTTTTATGGATAGCAGCAGACGCAAAGCTGCATTAGAATTGTGTGACTCACAGAGACCTAGTTGATCATGACATATGTAGGAAAGAAATAAACTGTCCACCAAATTCTTACTTGATTCATACAAGTGGACAGGTTCTAGATTGAGTACAGTGTATCGTAAGCTACTAAAACAGTCATGGCCTCAGAATCATTTTCTGGATTTGAGCTGGTTTTCCAGACCTGGAACCGCTGCAATAAGGAGAGGGGTTCAAGACCCGCGCTAGTCTGTTGGATCTTGTCGCAGAAGCACAGTCTCAGGCACTTTTAACTGATTGACCTCATAGGATGAACTCCATCCAGCTAGAGATTGACACAGCTGAAAGGGCTTGCCTTATTGTGCACATTACTGTCCAGGTTATAGGTAAAAAGTTCAGGTAGTAGGTAACTAAGTAGCTCTAAGAGCACCTCTGGGTATTGCTTTTAAAAGCTAATCAAAGGAGTTGAACATTTAAGAAAGCAGTGGACTTACACTATCTAAAGAAGACAAGGCAGAATTGGGAAGTTTCATTGACACTGCAAGGTGATACCTGACTGATCAGGCAATTGATATGTCAAAATGAATGGAGCAGAATGTATTGAAAGCAGTGCATAAGACCTAGCAGAAGGAAACTTAATCACAAACATATTACGTTTAAACTATCACATGTGTGTCCTGGTGATTAAACTCAGTTCCTCATGTTTGCAAGGCAAGAACTGTCAGCTGAGCTATCTTTCTAGCTCTCAGTCTTAGTCTTTAGGGTTTTTAAATATGAATGCCAGCTTGCCCAACCAGATTGAGTTGGAATCTCAAAGTAGCTATAATTTGGATAATTTGCATTTCCCTTATGGTTAGGAAAGGGGAACACTTTTTTTTCTCAAGGTAGGGTCTCGTTCAGCTCATGCTGACCTGAAATTCACTTTGTAGTTTCAGGGTGGCCTTGAACTCATGGCGATTCTCCTACCTCTGCCTCCCGAGTGATGGAATTAAAGGCACATGCCACCATACCCAGCAGGATGCTAAACATTTCAAAATATTTATTAGCTATTCTTTTGAATATTATATTCAGTGTCCTTGCCTATATTTTGATTTTTTTTGGTGTTTAGTTTTTTTCATTCTTACATATTCTAGATATCCTCTGGCAGATGTATAACTATGAAAGGATTTCTCTCATTCTGCATGCTGCCTTTTTACTTGATTGACCATTTCCTGTGCTGTACAAAAGCTTTTAAATTTCATGTAGTTTGATCTGTCACGTGTTGATCTTATTTCCTGAGCAACTGGAGTTCTATTGAGAAAATTGTAATGCCTATTTCTTATAGTATACTCCTGTCTTTAGCAGTTTCAGAGTTTCGGTTCTTACATTAAGGTTTTGATCCATTTGGAGTTGATTTTTGTGCAGGATAAGAGATCAAAGATCTAGCTTAGTTATTCTGTGTGCAGAATCCAATTTTCCCAGCACCATTTGTTGGAGATGCTGTCTTTTCTCTAATGATCATTTTTGGCATCTTTGTCAAAAATCAGGTGACTAGTTGTATGGATCAGTATCTGTCACCTCTGTTCCATTGATATCCATGTCTGTTTTTGTGCCAGTATCATACTGTCTTTATTATTATAGCTTGTAGTATAATTTGAAATCAAATATGGTGATTCCTCCAGCAGTATTGTGTTTAGGATTGTTTTGGATATCTGGTGTTTTTTTTTCTTGTGCTTTCATATGAATTTTTTTCTTTGTCTTTTATTTTTCTTTATTTGATTAAAAAATTTATTGTCAGTAATTAGATATATTGTATGAGCAAATCTTGAGGTGGTACTCCCATTTCCCTCCTTCCTGTCCCTTACCCACTGGGGGCCCTCCACAGTGGGCATACTGGATCAGTCCAAGGGGTACAGGGTTATGAATTACACAAGTGGTAGCCAGTTTTTTTTCTCCTTTGTGTGTTGTTGCCAAGGGGGGCAATGTCTCTGGATATTCTCCCCCTCCATGGCTCTTACATTTTTTTCGCCCCCTCTTCCACTCAGTTCCCTGAGTCATGGTGGGTGAGTTTTAAGTCTGCTTTATTGAGATCTTAAGAATCTCTGGATCTTTGTCCTAGGTTGTGTTGGGTATTGTTGGTGTCTGCCTCCACTGACCTTTCATGGGTTATCTGACTTGCTGTGGAGGTTGGTTCTTTGTTTATCTCACCACTTTCTCATACTTTCATTTGGGCCCTGTGTGATAGGCCTGGGGTGGTTCATCTCCTGCCAGGATGGCAACCATCATCCCATGTCTTGTTGGTGGAATTGGACTGGCCATAGCTCTCACTGCCTTCTGAACAATACAAACAGAATGGGACTTTCTTAAGGGTGTCTTGACCTTTGTGTAGCTGGTGCCGGTGGTACCTGCCTTTCCTCTTGCCCTTGTAGCTCAGGTGGCTGGGTGGAGCTCCCATCTGAATTTCAGGATTGAATATACTGTTTCTGTGAAGAATAGTGCTGGAATTTTGATTGGGATTGCATTAACTATGTAGATTGCTTTTGATAGGATGGCCATTTCCACAATAGTAATTCATCTTATCCATGAGCTTGAGAAGTCTTCCTCAATTTCTGTCTTCAGTATTTTAAAGTTTTCATTGTAGAGTCTTTGACTTACTTAGTTAGGGATATTCTGAGGTATGTAATTTTCTGTGCCTATTGCAAATGGGACTGTTACCTGATTTATTTCTCAGTGTGTTTGTGTGGTAGTTTGAATTAGTGCCCCCACGAATTCATATGTTTTGAGTGCTTGATCCCCAACTGATGACAATTTGGTAGGTGGATCCTGGCTGGAGAAGGTGTGTTGCTGGGTAGTCAGCTCTGTGTAGCTGGCTACAAGCTACAACAGAGAGCTTATAACAGATAACAAAATTCAGAAAAGCATACAGGCCTACTTTAAAAATATATATTCAGACTGGAGAGATGGCTAAGCAGTTAAGGTGCTTGCCTGCAAAACCTAATGAATGACCTGAGTTTGATTCCCCAGTACCCACATAAAGCCAAAAATACAAAGGGGCACATGCATCAAGTTTATTTGCAGTGGCTAGAAGCCCTGGCACTCCCAGTCTCTGTCTCTCTGTCTCTCTCTAGCAAGCAAGGTGATTGAAGTAGTAAATAAAACATCTCCCAACAAAAACAGCCCTGGTCCAGATGGGTTCACTGCAGAAGCCTACCAGACTTTTAAGGAAGAGCTACAACCTACAATTATTTCAAAGAAGAAATACTTCCAAAATCCTCTGATGCCAAAACTAGATGGACACACACAAAAAAAGAAAATTATAGGCCAATCTCATCTTCCTGATGAACGTAGAAACAACAACAACAACAATACTTGCAAACTGAACTTAAGAATGCATCAAGGTCGAGTGGGCTTCACCTCACAGATGCAGGGATGGTTCAGTATGTTTGTCAGTTAATGTAATACATCACATAGACCCAAAGACAGAAATCACATGATCATTTCAACAACTACAGAAAAAGCCTTTGAAAATCTAACATCCTTTATGATAAAAGTCCTGGAGAGGTAAGGGATGACGAGAACATATGTCACCTTAATAAACAACAACAATCCTACAGGCAAGATCTAAGTGGAGAAAACCTCAAATCTTTGCCACTACTATCAGGTACAAGATGAAGGTAACCATTTTCTGCATTCTTTTTTTTTTGGTTTTTCGAGGTAGGGTCTCGCTCTAGTCCAGGCTGACCTGGAATTCACTGTGTAGGGTGGCCTTGAACTCATGGCTATCCTCCTACCTCTGCCCTCCTAGTGCTGGGATTAAAGGCGTGCACCACCACGCCCGGCTCACTGCATTCTTATTCAAAACACGATTTGAAGTTTTAGCAAGAACCAAAGGAGGTAGAAGAAATACGAATAGGAAAGGATGACGTCAAACTCTTCTTAATTGCAGATGATGATTCCATATTTAAGGGTCCCTAAAGGCATTACCAGAAAACTTCTAGAGCAAAGTGACAGGATACAAAATATACACGAATCGGTAGTGCTGGCTGTGGTGGCGCACATCTTTAATCTCAGCACTTGGGAGGCTGAGGTAGGATTGCCATGAGTTTGAGGCCTGGCTGGGCCTACAGAGCGAGCTCCAGGTCAGCCTAGGATAGAGTGAGGCCCTGCCTTGAGAAAGAATCCGTGGCTTTCTTGTTACCAATGACAGACTGTTGCCATTACCTTCTTACTGCTCCAACCAAAAGCAGCTTGTGAAAGGAAAGGATCTATATTGGTTTATGGTGGCAGGAGAAAGCATGGCATGGGCAGAGGCTGGACGTCACCTCTGCCACAGCAGGTGGACAACAGCAGCAGGAGAGTGAACAGAACTAACACTAACCAGCTAGGGCTAATCAGGGTCCACCCCCAGCAACACACCTCCTCCAGCCAGGCTCCACCTACCATATTGTCATCAGCTGGGGATCAAGCACTCAAAGCACATGAATTCATGGGGGCACTAATTCAAACTACCACATAAACACACTGAGAAATAAATCAGGGAAACAGTCCCATTTGCAATAGGCACAGAAAACTACATATCTCAGAGTATCCCTAACTAAGGAAGTCAAAGACTCTACAATGAAAACTTTAAAACACTGAAGACAGAAACTAAGGAAGACCACAGAAAATAGAAAGACTTCTGGTTGGTTGGGTTCTTTGTTGCAGCAATGAGAAAGCTGACTACAAGACCCAACTGGTGGTGGAAATGGGTTTATTTTGGTTTATGGACTCAAGGGGAAGCTCCATGATGGCAGGGAAAATGATGGCATGAGCAGAGGAGTGGACATCACCTCCACCACAGCACTGCAAACAGCAGCAGGAAGGTGTGCCAAATACTGGCAAGGGGAAGTTGGCTTATAGCCCCCATAAACCCGCCCCCAACAACACAGCTCCAACGAGGTTCCAATATCCAAACTATCAGCTGGGGATTGAGCATTCAGAACATACACGTTTGTGGGGGACACCTGGATCAAACCACCATGCTCTCCCTTTTCATCCCCAATTGTATTCATTTTTGTTTTTATTTTGATTAAATTGGCTAGGAATTTGTCATTTATTTTTCAAGGAACCGATTTGTTTCATTGATTTTAATTTTTTTCATCTATTTCATTAATTTCTATCCTGATCTTAATTTTTTTTTCTGTCTACTGTTTTGGGATTTGGGTTGTTCTTGTTTTCCTAAGGCCTTAGTAGGGTCTATCATTAAACAATTTATTAGAGATCTTTCTGATTAAAAAAAATAAATTATTTGTGTGTGTGTGCTTGCTGCTGCAAATAAACCCCAGATGCTTGTGCTACTTTTTTGTGTCCAGCTTACATGGGTGGCTTGAAAATTGAACCCAGTCTGGCAGGCTTTACAAGCAAGGACTTTTCACCAGTCAGCCATCTTTCCATCCCCTGATATTTTAAATTGAGACACTTAGAGCTATAAACTTCCCTTTTAGGATTTGCCTTCATGGTATCCCTGAGGTTTTGGTATTTTGTGTTCTCATTTTCATTCATTTCTAGAAATACTTTCCTTCCTAATTTCTTAAATGACTCATTAACATTCCAAAGCATTTTGTTTAACCTTTTATGAGTTTGTTTTTTCTGTAATTTTTCTTGCTATTGATTTCTTACTTTATTGCGGTTAGATAGAATACCAGAAGTTCTGTCAATTTTGCTATATTTGTTGAGATTTGCTTTATGTTCTTTTTTTAATGAAAATATTTTATTTATTTGAGAGAGGGAGAGAGAAAGAGGCAGAGAGAGAAAGAGGGAGAGAGAGAGAGAGAGAGAGAGAGAGAGAGAGAGAGAGAGAGAGAGAGAGAGAGAGAATGGATGTGCCAGGGTCTCCAGCCGCTGCAAACCAACTCTAGACACATGTGCCACCTTGTGCATCTGGCTTTACATGGGTACCAGGGAATCAAACTTGGTTTCTTCTGCTTTGCAGGCAAATGCCTTAATCGCTGAGCTATCTTTCCAGCCCCCAAACAATTTTTGTTCTTCATTGGACAGTCAAATAATTTAAAATGATATAAAAAGAAAATCGACTCCAGGTGCATTTGCCACTTTGTGCACCTGGCTTCACATGGGTACTGGGGAATAGAACCAGGGTCCTTAGGCTTTGTAGGCAAGTGCCTTAACCACTGAGCAATCTTCCCAGCCCCCCCCCAATTTTTGTTCTTTGTTGGACATTCAAATAACTTAAAAGGATGTAAAAGAAAATCTTGGTATCTGCCCAACCACCCTCAGATCAACCTCTCATCTTTTAAGAGTGGCTTCTTTACTTAAAGTCATTGGTTTCTTTGGTTATTATTCTAGAAAAAATTAATATCTAGGAATTTTTCTACAACACACACATATATAAATAACCCTTGTCTCCCTCCAGCCCAGGCTGACCTGGAACTCAC
>PVHP010037530.1:0-17334 GCA_004024765.1 Zapus hudsonius
CTTAGGTGGGTGGTTAGGCAATTGATATGAGACCTCTCTGTCTTTGATATGAAGGCATTTAGCGCGATGAACTTTCCCCTCAGGACTGCCTTCATTGTGTCCCATAAGTTCTGGTATGATGTGTTGTCATCATCATTTAAAGCTAGGAAAATCTGAATTTCCTGTTTTATTTCTTGGATGACCCAATCATTTTCTAGGATCGAATTATTCAGGCGCCAATACTTTGTGTATTTTCTGGATCCTGTTCCACTGTTAACTTCTACCTTTAATGCACTATGATCTGATATGATGCAAGGAACTACATCAATCTTCGTTTAGGGAGGATTTGTGACATAAGATGTGGTCAGTTTTAGAAAAAGTCCCATGTGCTGCTGGAAAGAATGTATATTCTGTGTCTTTGGGGTAGAACGTTCTGTACATATCTGTTATCCCCAGTTGGCCAATGGTGTCATTAAGCTCCATTATGTCCCTGCTGATTTTCTGTTTGGTTGATCTGTCTAGGGCTGATAGAGGTGTATTAAAGTCCCCTACTATGATGAAATTAGAGTCTATTTCTGCTTTATTTTTGAGTAGGGTTTCCTTTACGAACTGTGTTGCACCCGAATTTGGTGCATATGTGTTCATGATGGTGATATCTTCCTGCTGGATCATTCCTTTGATGAGTAAGAAGTGACCTTCCTTATCCTTTTTAATTGATTTTGGTGTAAAGTCTATTTTGTTAGAGATTAATGTAGCCACACCTGCTTTCTTTTTATTTCCACCTGCCTGATAAACTGTTTTCCATCATTTTACTCTAAGGAGGTTTCTGTCTTTAGAAGTAAAGTGTGTTTCCTGTAGGCAGCAGATGGAGGGGTCCGTTTTTCTGATTCACCCTTCAAGTCTGTGTCTTTTTATAGGGTAGTTAAGTCCATGAGTATTCAGTGATATAACTGTGAGGTTTGCTTTAAGCCCTGCCATGATGACGGGGTATTGGGGGTTGTTGTCTCTGCTGCTGTTATTAGCGCACTGACTGCAATGTTGTGTCTAGTCTCTAGTACTCTTCTGAGGTAGATTTCTTGTTTTTTCTGTGTGGGATATCTCTTGCAGGATCTTCTGCAATTTTGGCTTTGTGTTCAAATAGTTGTAGAGCTGGTTTACTTCATGGAACACTTTCACTTCTCCGTCAATCATGAGCGATAGCTTTGCTGGGTAGAATAATCTAGGTTGAAAGCCATACTTCTTTAGGCCCTGAAAAGCATTATTCCAAGCCCGTCTGGCTTTCATGGTTTCTAATGAGAAGTCTGAGGTAAGTCTGATGGCTTTTCCTCTGTAAGTTACGGTTTGCTTTTCTCTAGCAGCTTTGAGTATTTTCTCTTTGCTTTCTATGTTAGGCATAAAATATATGGAATGCTTCACGAATTTGCTTGTCATCCTTGCGCAGGGGCATTGCTAATCTTCTGTGTATTGTTCCAATTTTAGTATATGTGCTGCCGAAGCAAGCACTATAGATTACTTTTAGAACAAAGTCATTCCACATTAATTGTACCACAAAAGTATCTTGGTATGTCTCTCCAATGTTTGGAATCTTGTTTTATTTTTTAAATGTCTCACAAGTTTTTTTTTTTTTTTGTAGATTTTCATGTCTTTGCTAAAGCTTATTTGCAGGGACTTTATTACAGTAAATGGAAAATTTTTCCTAATTTCTATTTCAATAATTTCATTGTTAGAATATATGAAAGCTATTTATTTGGGGCTGTTAATTTTTATATCTGCTTTTATTTCTTTGCAAGTAGAGGAAGAGAGAAGAGAATGGACACATCAGGGTCTCTTGCCATTACAAACAATCTCCAGATACCTGTGCCATGTGATGGTTTGATCCAGGTGTGTCCCACAAACAAATGTGTTCTTAATGCTCAATCCCTAGTTGATGGCAGTTTAGGGTGGGCTTATGGGGGTTATAACCAGCTTCCCCTTGTCAACTTTTAGACACACTCTCTTGCTGTTCTTGTCCACCTGATGTTGGCCCAGAGATGATGTTCCCCCCCCTCTGCTCATGCTGTCATTTTCCCTGTCATGATGGACTCTCCCCTTGTGTCAGTAAGCCAATATAAACCCTTTCCTCCACAAACAGCTTTGGTTGGGTTCTTTTCTTTGTCACAACAATGAAAAAGATATCTGCAACAGTTTGGGTACCAGGAGTGGGGTCTGTTTTAGATGATAGAACCCTGATTCTGTGGTTTTGGGTCTTTTTGAAATGATTTGCAGGAAGAATGTGGAAGGATTTGAAACCTCAGCCTAGGAGACACTTGCAGTGCTATAAGTACAGCTTGATGAACTATTCTGGTCAGAGTTGGAAAGTCCTAAATGCAGTAAGAACTATTGACTGTGAGGGTTGGCTTTAAAGGGTGAGAAAAAACTTTGTCAGGACTGTGCCAGAACCAGTTTGTGTGAGAGGCTTGCTGTATTCTGTGTGCCTATGTCCTGAGAACTTGTGCAGGGTTGCTTTACTTAAAAACGAACTGGTGTGAGCAGATGGAAATTGCACAGAAAGAAGGAAAACTTCGGGCCAAAACTGTCCCATTCATTGGCAGCTGTTTGGGAGATTAAAACCTTTGAGAATGGGCCAGGTGATCTGTCTTGGGACAGTAGGAAGAATGTAGACTCTTTGAAGTAGGGGGGTCTGAGTGTTATAGATTTTCTGCTCTTCAATGTCAGCTTTATCCCCACTTCTGGGATTAACAAATTGGCAGCCCACTTGGTAATTCGGAGTATAACAAATACAAGAAGAAAGGTGCACTGGATTTGCAACACAGTTTTTGGCCATGGGCAGTGTGAAGCAGGTGTGTTAAATTACCTGTGTGGAAGCCTGATAGAGCCATGAGGATGAACCATGGTTTGGATAGACACCCAGTGAAATGCCAGAAATATGAATGGCTGCCAAGGAGAGCTGCCTGACCCAGATGGAGTTTTCTGGTACTGTGAGTAGCTTAGCTGGAGGGCAGAATCAGAACTTCAAGAGACCTGTCATTTTGCATCATTGAACTTGGGGTTAGAGTTTGATGTTTTCCCTGTTTGTTTTAAATCTTATATTGGTTCAATCTGCTTTGGCTATGCCCAATGCTATCTTTCACAGTATGAATGTTCTGTGCCATTATGGGTTTGTTTTTCATTTTGGTATTATGACTCAGTTGAAATGTATTTGAGTTATCTTCAGGATTGATAAAAAACTGTGAGGACTTTTGGAGCATTGTATTTTGCATCATGTATGATTATTAGTTGTGGGGGCCAGGAGCATAAGTGATGGTTTGATCCAGGTGTCCCCCACAAATGAATATATTCTGAATGCTAATTCCCCAGCTGATGGAAGTTTGGGTATTAGAACCCTGTTGGAGCTGTGTTGTTGGGGGAAGGATTATGAGGGTTATAGCCAGCTTCCCTTGCTAGCTTTTGAGCACACTCTCCTTTTGCAGTTGTCCATCTGACATTGGCCAGGAGGTGATGTCCACTCTCAGCTCAAGCCATCATTTTTCCTGCCATGATGGACTCTCCCCTTGAGTTCATAAGCCAAAATAAACCCTTTCCTCCACAAACAGCTTTGAGTTCTTTTCTTCATCACAGCAATGAAAACAGCTAACTGAAGCATGCCACTTTATGCATCTGGCTTTATTTGGATACTGGAGTATTGATCCTAGGCATTCAGGCTTTGCAAGCAAGCATCTTTAACCACAGAGAAATTTCTCCTGCCCAATTGTGTGTTAATTTTTGTTTGCTATTTTACTGAAAGTGTTCATTACATGTAAGAGTTTTATGATATGGTCTGTCGGGTCATTTAAACATAGAATCATGTCTGAAAGTAGAGAAAGTACTATAACTTTCCCATTTTCATTCCTTTTATGTGCTTATGTTATGTTATATTATTTTAATGCTCTCGCTAAGCCTTTGAAAACTATGTTAAATAAGATTGGAGAGAGTGGGCACCCTTGCCTCATTCAAAATTGTGTAGTTTTCTTCTTTTGTTGTTGTTGTGTCCTTGTCTGGTTTTGGTATAAGAGTAATGCTGGCTCCATAGAATGAGTTTGCAGTTGCCGCTCCTTTTCTTTGAAAAGTACTGCTGTTGGAAATTCCTTAAAAGTTTTATAGAAGTTGGCACTGAGTTTATCTGTACGTAGAATGTTCTTTGTGTGGGGATTTAAAATTATTGCTTTAATTTAATTGATAGTTGTTGGGTTAGTCTGTTTAAATGATGTCTACCTCATTGTTTTAATTTTGGTAGGTCATATATACTTATAAATGTGTTAAAACCTTTTAAATTTTCTACTTTTTGGAAAATTTGGATTTCACTGGAGACTGTTCTGACTTTTTCATCGCTGATCTCTCTCTCTCCTCTCTCCTTCTCTCTCCTCTCTCTCCTCTCTCTCTCTCTCTCTCTCTCTCTCTCTCTCTCTCTCTCTCTCTCTCTCTCTCAGTGTATGTGTGTGTGTGTTTTGCTAGTGATTTGCCAAACTTGTTAAAAGTTTCAGAAACATTCAGGGTAAATTACAAAGGGAACCAATATTTTAGGACACCAAAGAGAAGCTCACTTTACAAGTGATTTACAAAAGGCTACCAACAATAGAATCTAGCCAACTCAGGAAAGTGTACCTCATTTAACCTATACAGATCTAACTCTCTGATGGAGATTCAGTTTGTATTTTTCAGAAGGCGCCAAGAGAGCTGTGACTCCTCCCACCCCATCATTGAGCCACAGGCTGATAGCTGTCTTCCTGGCAAGAGATATGCCACCCCAGACCTACCATGGAGGATCCACATGGAAACCCACAGGCAGTGATGGTATAAGCAAGAGACCTATAATGACAGCCAATCGATCAACCCAGGATGAACCAGCAAAATAGACACAATGATTTTAAACACAACCTCAAGCAGAAGCACAGAGGCCCCTAAGGCCTCAACTACAAAGCAGCTTCAACTCTCACCCACCATGACTTAGGGAACTGAGCGGAAGAGGGAGCGGAAAGATTGTAAGAGACCTGGTCGGGGAGAATATCCAGAGATATTGCCCCCTCAGTAACAACATGCAAAGGGGGGTGGAACCGGGTTGACTCCTAAACTATTCACAATTCCCTACCCCATGGACTGATCCAGACTGCCCACGAAAGAGGATATCCAACTAACTGGGGACAGGGAAGAGGGAAATAGGGGAATTGGAGACATCAACACATTATTCCCTTATTAAGTGTATCTAATTATGGATAATGAAAAAATGCAAAAAAAAAAAGTTTCAAAAACAAATCTTTGGTTGATTTTGGTTTTACAGCCTCTATTTCATTAAATTTTGCCCTAACCTTTATTATTTCCTGCTGAATTTGTAGGTATTTGCAAGCACTTCAAAGAGGACTTAAATAACACAGAAAAAAATTCTCAAGAATCAACAAACAGAACAATATGAAATTGAAAACATTTATGTAGCAAAGAAAACTACCAGCTGAATAAACAGAAAGGGACAACCTTTACTAGCTACTGTTCAAACAGGGCTCATATCTAGAAATTATATATATATATATATATATATATATATATATATATAACAAAAACCCCACAAATCAATAAATGGAATAATCAATTAAATAACTAGAAAATTAATTGTTGGTTCCCCAGAGAGTCAGTCATGGATCTCTGGCTCTCTGCGATCCTGTCTCACCAGCCAGCAGGAGACAGGCCCCATAGGGAAAGATGAATGCGCAGCCAGAGCCCCACATACACTCATGGCTGGGAGAAGTGTTGGAAAAGATCTCAAAACTTTTATTTCAGTATACAACCTTATATATAATCCAAGGCTGCTCACAAGGGGGCACAGCAGGCAGGAACAAAACCATGGAAACTCAGCCAGCAGGAGTAAAACCTATTAGCACTTATAAACAGGATTTAGGGCTGTCAGCCATCCCCCCCCCTGTCTCCTGGGGGGGGGGCACAGGTGTGCTAGGAACAAAGGCATGAGCTACCATGCTCTAGGCGGTCATCCAGGTGCATATTCTAAAGCTTATCTCACAGATATTCAGCCAGGCTGGGACACAACATGTCACCCTTTATTGTTTGTTTGTAAGCAGGAGAGTTTGGCCACACACCCTGGGACCACCTCATACTTGTCATAATTGTGGGAGAGTTTAGCTCCAAACAGAACCCCTCAGACCCCAGAACAAGAAGCGAGCCTCCAAAGTGGGCCCCTCATATCCCGAGAGAAAATGACTGTTGGGGAGACAATATTTGGACCCTCAATGCCATGAGCTGTATCTCATTGACTTAAAAGCAATTAGCCTGTTGGTTTAAGGGAGAACTTAATAACTCCTGTATGATTAACAAAAGTATAATACAAAAGCACAATATTTCTTTAGTCCCCCCACCTTAAGAAATAATATATAGTATAATATGTTCTAGCCCCTAAGAAATAACATAGAACATAGTATAATACTTTTTCACCCCTAAGAAATAACATTTAGTCCTTGTCTAATTTGGAGGACCACTCCAGACAAAGATTTTAACAGTCGCTTAAAGGGAGTTTTGATTAGACTCTGTTAATGTCCATCTCTGCTCCAGCAATACCAAATCTCAGGGCAAAGGCCAGGGTAGCTGTTTCTTGTCCTTCTCAGCAGAGTGGGGGCGATGGCCTGTGGGGGCAGGGTGCCATTCAGCTGTAGCAGCGGCTTCTTTGGGGGCAGGGCATAGTTCTGGCTACATAGATCTGGGAGCAGCTGCTTAAAGTACTGGCGGTTGTAAAGATGACTGCACTCTGGACCTTTCGAAGACATGGGAGGCAGCTTGCATCCTCAAGGGTCCCACATTCCTGTAAAGAAGCACAAATATCTTGCTTTGCGCGTATCATCCGCAAATGGTTATTCATGGGGGGCAGGTCTCCCCAATGGGAAAGACACAGCCAAATCCTCTCCCAGGTCCTTGGCAACCTTGTCTGGGGTTTCACTCCTAAACTTATATAATTTCCCCCTCTCTTGAGAACAACCCAATTGCTGTTGGGAAACGGGGACAAAGAAATCGCTCTCTGGTCTTTTTGCTGCTGAATAGGACATGAAGTTAAGGCAACTGGGGTTTTCCTCAGAAAGGGGAGGGTCCCTATCTAAGGCCCAAGAGAGAGAGAGACCCATTAGCCATATAACACATTGCCAAAATTTTGTCCTGTCTCACATTGTGAGGCAGGAGGTAGGGTGACTCCCCCAGACGTGGGGAGTGTTCCATATAGGGTGTCCAGTGGAGAGTGGTTCACTGTCAGGTTACTGTCCACCATGGAAACGCAAATCCATCCCCAGAATTGTTTACTGAATGGCATTGTAGCTTCTGATATGGTCTGAGATGGTTCCTATAAGGCTTGCAAAGCATAAGATGTATATTAATAGTTATCAAGAGAAATATATACAGCATTTTATCTTAATAATAGCACCAGTGCTACTATAGACAAACATAGTTTTTGAAGCATTTTCAGCAATAAGTCCAAATATAGAGATCTAACCTGGAAGTCACCAGATCACGAACAGTCTAGAAAGACAGCATCTATGTTTGAAAACATACCAATAATTCAGGAAGTTTTGGAAACTCAAAGTGTAGAGGCTGAAATAGTTTTCCTCAGATGTCTAAACTTGCATCCTCGAGTAGGGAATATCTTAAAGAGTTAGTTTAAGTACACAAAATAAGACAATTGTTGAAATAATATCTTAGATGGAGACTCTGTGATTATCCACAATAAAGAAGAGTCCATTCCTGTTAAATCAGAACAGCTGGATTTTAATTTAACCCTTGGTGAATCTGTTTTTGAAAGAGAAAACATTTGACAACCAATGTTGTTAACTTAACATTAGGCCTTAAATAACCTGATATATAGTAATGATTTTTATAAACATAAGACAATTATGTTTTATCCATGACAGAAAAAATAAATAACCTATTTATCTACTAGGAGGATAGAAGCCACAATGGCTGAAATTAAACCTTAAGTTGCATAAGTCCAATGATGACCATTTGATAGCATTAGCATGAACAAATAGATACCATTTTTAAACCCATAACATTTTTAGATGTGAGAACTTTATTTTAGAAAATTAATACCAGTAAGCAACCTTTATCTTAAAAACTTAATTTTTTAATAAATTATACACTGACAAAGAAATATAGTTAGCCTCGGTGAGTACCTTAAGAGTTCTATTTGTATATTTCTCAACCCATAAACAATTTAGTCACTGAGCCAATAGCTATAACTGGATTGATCAAGTCCAGTGGTAGAAGTGGTCAGTTTATATGATTTCACAAGCAAAAGAACAGTTATACTCTGTTTTATAAAAACTTAGACTAGAGAATCATTTAGTACTTAAAGCTGACCTGTGGCAGTCACTTCTTTTAAAACTAGTCTTTTTGCAAAACCCCAAAATTAATTTTCTTATTAAGAGACCAAGAAAATATCTTTAGCAATTACTATATATAGAAATTTGTACTTGCCAAATGAGTATAACCATTAAAAAGTATCTCTAACAACTGAACAGCCTGATCCTTAAAACACTTATAAGAAAGAAACTTTCTAGGGGCATTCTCCCCCTCTTTTTTATTTATAAGCAAGCAGAAAACATATAGTATTTACAGCCATGTCTCTAACCATTTAACAATAGATGAGAAAAGAAACCTTATGTTTTTATTCTTTTGCCTCAGTTTACCCATACAATCATGGACTCTAACATCACAAAGTGGACACAAATCTCCTTGTGTTATTCCCTTACATTCATCAATAAACCAGTTGGCCAGACTAGCTTATGAGGAAGTATTGGGAAAAATGCCTGTCTCTGGATCTGTATCCAATGAGCTCCTTTGAATACATAGTCAGATTGAGCACAATAATATCTTGATTTTTCTTTTATTGTTTAGTCCAAGATTGAGAACCAGTACATATAGCTTGGCTTATATAGAAAAATTGGCATCCAACACATATTTATCCTTTATAGAGTTTAGAGAAATCATAGCAATCTGACTCAACTATTAAATTATATAAAATAAGTAATAAGAATTAGACATCCTTATTAGTAATAAATATTAGACATTTTTATGTAATGTCTTAGTGAAAGTAATTTTAAGAAAATTGACAACCCATATCTTTAATATTATGTATATATTTAAAGGTATAGGCAAAACACAATACCTTTATCATATCTTGACAAATTTTGCTACCTTGATAACTTTTGGATATCTCTGATCAATCAACATTCATAGAATTTTTTAAAACTTATTGAGGTAGTCTGAAAGAAAATAGTATATGACATCGTCCTGCTTCAGCTCTGTAGAATTATATTTAGAAGGAATTTAGAGGTTTCCATTTATCTGAGTGTCTGTAGGCAAAAAAAAAAAACAAAACAAAACAAAAAAAAACCTCTGTCTCAAAAGGCCCGCAGGCTGGTTTTAGCCCCACTGTGTTGCAGGCCTCTGAAGGACACTGTTAGCATTCCAAGGGGGTGAGGTGAAAGAGTCAGGTGAAACTTCTGAGGGGTGCATGAGAAGGGAGCAGACAGGAGGCACTGTGCCCACCTCCCATGTGCCCCCCTCTGGGCCGGAGGGACCCAGGACCCCAGAGCCCTCCCCAGCCATGCACTCTCCAGCCGGGACTGTGGTCTGTGTCTCAGACCTCCAAGCCTGACCTCCTGAAATAAGCACAGCACCCTGAGCACTGGGTCCTGACTTTTACTGTTGCGTCATCCTTGGCCAAAGGATCTCATTCACCTCGATTTGCAATTTGCCCCATGAGCAGGAAAATTCCACTGAGACCTCAGATTGACAAAACAAAAAAGCATAGCACTTGGAAAAGCAGCTAGATTCAAAAGAGAAACAGAGAGAGGAGCAAGCTGCTTCCAGAAATGCAGGCTGCAGCCAAATCCAGGTGCAAGGCCTGTGGCTCCTGGGCGGGGGAGAAGGCTATCCGTCCACACCCTGCCGGGCTGTCAGGGTTCCAGCAGAGAACCAGAGACCTTCAGTAAATACTGGAGAGTGCCTACAAGACAAACCAGTGGGGTGGGGCAGAAGAGGGAACAGATTACACAGAGGGGGTCTTTTACCAGTCTTTATGTCCATGTTCGGGCCACTAGATGTTGGTGCCCCAGAGAGTCAGTCACAGATCTCTGGCTCTCTGTGATCCTGTCTCATCAGCTAGCAGGAGACAGGCCCTATGGGGAAAGATGAATGTGCAGCCAGAGCCTCATGTACACTCATGGCTGGGAGAAGTGTCCGAGCAGATATCAAAACTTTATTTCAGTATCCAACCTCATATACAATTCAAGGCTGCTCACAAGGGGGCTCAGCAGGCAGGAACAAAACCATGGAAACTCAGCCAGCAGGAGTAAAACCTATTAGCACTTATAAACAGGATTTAGGGCTGTCAGCCATCCCCCCTGTCTCCTCGGGGGCACAGGTGTGCTAGGAACAAAGGCATGAGCTACCATGCTCTGGGCACTCATCTGGGTGTATATTCTAAAGCTTAGTTCATAGCCAGGCTGGCACACAACACTCATAAACAAAGAAACAAATGTTCTAGAGACATTTTTTAAAAAGGTTCTGTGACAGTCAGTTGTGTGTAGGGACCACTCCTCCCCTTCCAGCTCCTCCCCTTGAATGGGAGGTATCTAGTTAGAGCTAAAACCTAGGTGCTAAAACTGATTGGTCAGATATGAATCAATCAGCTGTCCCTCTAACTCACCTGGGGAGGACTTAAAACTAGCTTCCCTAGAGGAAGTAGGCCCTCTTCCCCCACATGGCAATGGAGTAGAAGGACTGCTGACCCAGGCCTCAGTGAGGTAAGGCCTGTATCCCTACAGGCTCCAGACATTTCTCTTACGAACCTCTCTTTCTCATAAAGGGAGTTTTCTGTTATCTTTTATTGGGCTGTTTATTTAAATAATATAAGCTCTGTGAACTCTCTGACACATGTTTTCCCCACACTGGTGGCAGGAAAACTCTATGATTTCCCACGTAATAACAGGGAAATTTCCCCATCCAACTCCCCTTTTCCTAATCTACTAAATTAGAATAAATGTGTAATTAAAATTTAATTCTGTCCCTGTGTACAATTCTTTGGCATTAGAGGACAAGAACTCGGAGTAGGAGGAGGGGGAAGGGAGGATTCCAAAACTCTCTCTCTCTCCCCGAGTTGCTTACTATTAATTAGCAGCAACCCGTATCAGTTCAACATTTACAATTTTAGCTATCAGGGAAATGCAAATTAAATACACTTCAAGGTTTCATCTCACCACAGTCCATACAGCTGTTGTCAAGAAAAGCAATGACAACAATTACTGGTGAGCTTGTGGGGAGAGAGGACCCCTTCCTCACTATTGGTGGTAATAAAAATTGGTTTAGCCACTGTGGAAATCAGTATAGATGTTTCCCAAAAATCTAAAAATTGGACTAGCATATGGCCCAGCTGTACTACTGCTGGGCAGATACTCAAAGGCTCTGTTTTTTACTATAGAGATATGTGTGCATCTGTGTTGCACTAGAAAATGGAATTAATCTAGATGTCTACCAACTAGAATAAATGAATAATGATATGACACATATCCTCATCATATGCACAGTAGAAGTGGAATTTTATTCAGCTGTAAAGAAAAGTGAAATTATGTAATTTGCAGGGATGTAGACAGAACTGGAAACTTTATGCTAAGTGAGGTCACATGGGCTCAGAAAGACAAAAATCACACCTTCCTCTCATGTGGATCCTTAGTATCTTTGTGTATGTTATTAAAGGGATGAGTATGGGCATGAAACATCAATTTACATAGCTCTTTACATAGAAACAAAATGTGATGAAAAAGTAGAGATAAAAATGAAAAACAACAATGAAACATAAAAATGGACATTGGACTATGGTACTAACTATGGTGGGAGAATTACAGAATTGTAGAAGTGGTGGGGAAAGAGGCTGGAAGGGAAATGAATAAAATCTGTTTAAAAACTAATTTTTGGATGCTATAAAATAAATATTTTTCATACTTATTGTCAATACTTAAGTACAATGCATGAGCAAGTCTTTTGATGGTACCTCCATTTCCCTCCTCCCTGTCCTGGACCTGCTGGGGGCCCTCCTCCAGTGGGTTTGCTGGACCAGTCCATAGGAGAGGGGGTATGGATTTTACAGAGATAGCCAGTATTTTTTTTGTTTGTTTGCTTTGTTTTCTTTCTGTGTTGTTTTTGAAGAGGAGAGATGGCTCTGGATATTCTCCCCACCATAGCTCTTACAGTATTTCTGCCCCCTCTTCCACACAGATCCCTGAGTAATGGTGGGTGAGTTTTAGGTCTGCTTTACTGTTGAGGTTGTCAGTGTCTCCGGATTTTTGCTTTGGATTGTGTTGGGTATCCTCAGTGTCTGTCTCCATTATCCTTTCATAGGTCATCTGACTTGCTGGGGAGGTAGGTCTTTTGCTCATCTTTCCACTTCCTCAAAGGTTTTGTTTGGGCCTTATATCATAAGTTAGGGGTGGTTCATCTCCTGCCTGGTGAAAGGCAGCATCTCAGGTTCTGTTGGTGGAGTTGGGTCCATGAGCTGCCAGGGGAAATTGACTGCAGATATTCCAAGAATGCAGAGATCACTAATATACAACACTGAATGATGCTACAAGAATGCTGAAGACACTGCTGTAAGATAGAGAGCAGCAAGCCAAGAAGTGCTCATCACTGCAATGGTGGTGCTAAACCTAGGTGGGTAATCAGTCAGTTAAGAGATCTGCTCAGTGGCAGGTAATGCTTAATTGGAACTGGGATCCATGATAAACCCATATGAGGATCAAGAACCTGGGCTCCAAATAGAAACCCCCACTAACCCAAGATCTACAGAGAGGCTAAAACCATTAGAATCTTGACAAATTAACAATGTGTGTCTCATTTAACCTATACTCATCTCACTCTCCATTGGAGATTCTATTTGTCTGTTTCAGAAGTCATCGAGAACTGTGGAAATTTTTTTTTTTTAAGGAGAGTCCGACAGCTGTTACTTCTCACAGTAATTAATTACAAACATTAAAGGTAGATGTTTTCTTTTCAAATAAACAGTACAAAAGTTTGATATGGTTTACCTGTTTTCTGTAATTACATCTTCCTCAACAATTTAATATTTTTAGACAGTTTTTCTTCCTCCTCCTTTTGTATCATAACACTAACCTCATTCCTTCATTTTTCTCTCAGTGGTGAAATTTACAGAGTTTACAGAGTTGTTTTACAGAGAGTTAACCTTTTTTTTAATATTTATTATCCATAATGAGTTACATTATTTAGTGGGCAAACCATGCGTTGTTATCCTGAATTCCCCACTTCCTCCCTCCCCATCCCTGATCAGTTGTATATCCTCCTTCGTGGGCTGTCTGTATTAGTCCTTGTGGCAAGGGATCCTGTATATCTTAGTGAGAGTTAACTTTTGATATACTAAAACTAGACACATTGGATTCAAATAAATTTATGTTCTCTGAACAGAGAAATCCTTACAATCAAAGAAAGAGAAACATAATAGCTTCCTTTTTATTCTGCAAAGCTTAACTCTGTTCAAAATAATCACAAAAATATGCTATAAATTGAATGTTCTTCCTGCTTCACTGAGAAAACCTACATCATACATAAAGGCATTTTGCTTTAAATTATTTTCCTTTGTAGACCATGTGTGTTCCTCTTCTTGATAGACAACAGATCCTAGTAAGGCTATTATGTCTTTAGATTGGTCTCCTTTGGGGTCAATAGTATAATTATTTGAGTTTGAACAGCGAGTTAGTTAGTGGTACATGTATGAAATTCTCTACCAATTGGTTGTGAGTCAGTTTTATTCAGAAAGAATGTCAGGCCCATTAGAATTAAATTTTAAGAATATTGTTAATTATTAAAAATTAAATCTCAGACATTAAGACATGTTATAATTAGAATCATTATGTGAGCCAGAACTTGCTTGTAAATGAAAATTTGTGATGATATCAGGCATCACACAATGTTTATTCTGTTTGCTTTTACTTTTTTGGCAGACTTGTTCTGTCTTCTTGAGACATGTAAAATCTATGAACATTTATCTCTTTTAGTCAGCAGATGCCTATGCTGTCTCACGCCTAACCAGCCCCAACATCTGCCATGGAGGAGCAATGGAGATCTGCTTCTTACCTACTGTTGGTTCAACAAATGGTTGTAAAAAAAGGAATGTATTCCCAGCAGATTGTTGGCTTAAAATGGACCTGATTTATGAATCATTTTCTCCTGAGACTTAACATTGAACTTCATGGGTAAATTAGCAAAATCAGCAGCTCTAATAACTATTAGCTATGAGAATCCATTTATTAATTTATTTGACTGCATAGCACAGCTGATATTTTAAAGTAACTAAAATCAGTTTATGTGACGTACTATTGAATATGGAGGAGGTTGTTTTTTTTGGTCTGATTAATTTTTCTAGACTTTAGTTTTAGTACTAGAAGGATAATTTGGAAGATTTAAAAAATCTAGGGACTTGAATACTAATGATTAATGGAGGTCTTGGATTATTGCTTTTCTCGTTTTTGTAAATTGAATTTGTAATGAAAGAGAGTAATGAATGGTTTCCTTTAAAAGTATTTAAAAAGAAAACTACCAATACTTTTTTTAAAAGCTACTTTAGTCATGGTGAGATGCTTGTATGTTCTTGGTTTATAGAGAAAACATAAGTTTATTTTCATAGCTAGTGAAGGGAAGCATGCGCTACAGAAAAGTCTATCAGCAGAGCCCACTAAAAGTTAAGGAAAGACAATTGAACAAAGTCAATACCATTTATTTCCTGACAATATGTTTGGACTTTATGTATGAGACATATGAAAAAACAAGCACATTCTGGAAATGGAGATTCAATAGAAATTACAAGCAAAACAGAAAGAAGACAAAATGCCCATCTTCCTTCTAATTTTCTTTTCCTATGCTAAACTTCCCTCTATGTGTTGTGTTTTTTCAGGCATCAGCTACATGCACAGTGTCGTAGTCAGCCACATACTGTTAGGACCCCGGACCCCCAACTCAAAAGAAGACTCTGACCAACTCTCCTATGCAACACGCAAAGGGTTTTATTAAAAATAACCAGGCATGCCCAGGGCTCAAGTGCATATCCATAGCCGGACAGAGGCAAAAAAGCCAAGAGCTAAGTTCCAGCAGGTCCTTTAAAGGAAACCAAACATGCATCACAATTCAGGGAATCTTTACAGGATTTTCCAGTAACCTGGGCATTTGCACATTCTTTCCATATCTATAGAACCCATAGGCCAGGCAATTCTCAGTCTTTACTGGGCTTAACCACAGATGCAAGATTACAGGGAAACAAAGGCAGGACTATAGGAGCAGGGTGAGGTGGGGAAGGCGCATACCAACATACCATTCTGGGGTAGATATTTCACTTTATTTCCTTTTAGCTCCCTCTTGCCTTGAGATTTTCTACATTTAGTTTAATTTTCATTTTGCTCTAACATCCCCCCTTTTCCTATGGGCCGTCTCTAATCCTAGAGACCAGTTTCCGCCTCCTTTATGGTGGTATACTGTTGACTACTGTTAGAATTAGCAACAGGATAACTAAGGGGCCTGGCATTCTTGTGTGGGGTCTTATTCCTAGACTTTCATATAGTCCCCCTCTCTTGAGGGCACCCCAACTGCTGTCGGGAATGGGGATGAAGAAGTCTCTCTCTCATCTATTTCCTTCTGAATATGACACAAAGTTATTGCAGCTGGGGGTATCCCTCAGAGAGGGAGGGTCCCTAACTAAGGCCCGAGAGAGACCCCTTAGCCATATATCACACTGCCAAGATTTTGTCCTGTCTCACATTGTGAGGCAGCTCCCCCAAGAAGAGTGTTGGAGAGTGATTCAGTGCCAGGTTGCTGTCCACCGTGGAAACTCGAGATTCTTCCCCAGAACTGCCCATCGAATGGCATCGCAGCATCTGACATGGTCTGAGACAGTTCCTGCATGGCTTGCAAAGCATATGACATATATTAACAGAGTAATCAAGAAGAGAAATATACAGTATTCAACCTTAATAACAATATAAGCACAAGTGTCACCTAGGGTAGGTATGAGGGCATTCAGAGCCCTGTGATTCTTCTCACTATTAGAATTCTCCTAGTAGTATCCTCTCCAATGGAAGGAACAAACATGCCAGACAACAGTCCGCCTGCATCCAAATCTGTAACCAAGTTGAGCATGCTAAGGTGTTTATCTTGTCTTCCCTATATTTAAGGAAATTTTAAAATATATTCTCCAATCTTTCCTGGGGCAAGCCAGATACAGAGATTGATGTTGCAAAACTCCTTTAGTGTCTGTGGGAGCTGTCTAGCACATAATTATTTTATATCCTATCCTGTTAGAAACCATTTTGATGGTTGGAAGCTTATGACATTTAGTCATAGGATTAGACTTATTATTATATATATTCTTGTTCACAAATTTCTCTCTGAGTGTTAAAGACCTGGTAAAAAGCCAAGATTTAACAAGTATGTCCTTTTGGGTGTCACGATGGCCCTCCAAGGAGGAATTGGGGTCTGCGAGAAGCACTATGGCTTCCTCAGCATTCAGTGAGGCAGAGTCCAGGTCGTGCTGACCTTGGTTTTCTCCCTTGCTGGAAGACTGTGGGGACGATTTGTCCCAAATAGACTCTCCAGTACTGATTACACTGATTTCTTTCCGGACTTCCATATCCTGCTTGTTCAGAAGGAGAGGTAACATCCAGAAATGCAGTGCAAAAACACTCCAGTATGCCCCTTTCATCTCCCATGGCCTTTGTGACCTGGGAACAGAGGCCAAAATATTAGCCCATTCTGTTCCATGATGCCAGTTGGATTTGGCTTTTATATAGGTGGTTAACACACTCAGAGAGGAACTCGCATTAACCCTGTAGGATAAATACCGACATATCGAACACATATTTGCCTAGACACTTAGTGTTTTATTCTTTATAGAATTTAGAGAAATCATACCAATCTGACTCAACCTTTTATATATTCCGATATTAAAAGAACTAGGCATTTCTTGTATGTAACACCTCTATGAACATAACTTTAAGAAACTGACAAACCATACTATTTATTAGCACATATTTATAAAGTTAATAATCTATGGATATAAGGTATCCCCTGCTAATAACTCTGTGTTGCACATTTTGAAACAGTACAGGCAAAACACAATGATCTCCGAGACCAGCTATTTTTACATATACTATATTTTAGAATGTTACCTTGAAACTTTTGAATATATCGAGGTAACCTGAGGAGACAGAAATCTATATCATAGTTAAAATTCAAACATGGTAGAATCAAGAAAATGCTTTCGAACAACCCAGAAGG
>PVHP010037531.1:0-17332 GCA_004024765.1 Zapus hudsonius
TTGTTCCTAAGGTTCAGAACATTTTTTGTTGCAAGACATCTGTTCCCCAGGACTCTGGGGAGACTAGGTTTGTCACCGACTTGGAAGCTGGGAGAGCTGCAGAGATGAGTAGGAGGACCGTGCTGGGCCCGAGAACCCGAATCTGAGGAAAGGTGTGAAATTAGTCAAGCCAAGATTTGGGCGAGTGAATCTTGGTGTGGTTAGCTGTGAGCTGCCCAGGCCCTGAGAACATCTCCATATTTTAGAGTAAGAGGCTATGGGTTCTAATCCTACCATATGTCCTCCTGGCTGTGACCTTGAATCACTCCTTCCTCTCTCTTGTGTCTGCCTCTTTTTCAAATAAATAAATAAAAACAGAGAGGGACATTTCTCAAAACTCACCATAAGCCAGGCATGGTGGCACTTTAATTACAGCACTCAGGAGGCAGAGGTAGGAAGATTTCTTTGAGTTCAAGGCCACCCTGAGACTACATAGTGAAATCCAGGGCAGCCCGGCTAGAGCTGGACCCTAACTCGAAAAACAAACAAACAAACAAAAAATCAACAATAACAACAACAATGAAAACTCAGAGAGTGCTGAGAAATGACAGTGGAGTGTTCAGCACTAAGTGAGACATCTCTGTCACACCCTCCAAGGCTCAGGGACCATTGTGGAAGAGGCGGTGGAGAGAATGGAAGAGCCAAAGGAAGGGGAGGAATGCATTGTAATATTGTCTTCAGACACAAAGTGGCCTTAATAATATAATAATAATATTATGACCTCACAGTGGCTGATACTACCTACACAAGACTCTAGCCCAGGCTGACCTGGAATTCACTCTGTAGTCTCAGGGTGGCCTTGAACTCACGGTGATCCTCCTACCTCTGCCTCCCGAGTGCTGGGATTAAAGGCGTGCGCCACCGCGCCTGGCCCTTTATCTTAATTTTTTTTGGAAGTGTTGGATATCATATCCTATCCAGAGCCTTGCACATGATAAACTCCACTTTTATGAGACATGACTCGGGGCGGGGGGTAAGCAGGTGTGCTCAGCATGTAGCCCAGGCTGGCCTTGAACTCACATTCCTCTTGCTTTTTCTGAAGTAGCTGGGATTACAAAGGCACCTTAGCATACCCAATTTAGGTTATTTGATTTTCCTAGCAACATTTAGAACTTTGCTTTCTCCTTATCCCAGAAATATTTGGGTTGTTTGTTGAGTCTTCTTTTAATTTCCTTTTATGCATGTATTGGTAGTGTCCGTGTATGTCATAGTGGATAGGCACAGGCACATGTGTGTGCGGGTGTCCGCAGAGGACAAGCTCAACATGGAGTGTTCTTTAGTCATTCTCCTTATTTTTAAATTTTTCATTTATTTGAAAGCAGAGAGAGAGAGAGAGAGAGAGAGAGAGAGAGAGGGAGGACGGGCACTGCAGGGCCTCCAGCCACTGCAAACGAACTCCAGATGCATACGCCACTTTGTGCATCTGGCTTTATGTGGGTCCTGGGGAATCGAGCTTTGCAGGCAAGTGCCTCAAGTGCTGAGCCATCTCTCCAGCCCCCATCACTGATTTTTTTTGTTGTTGTTTTTCGAGGTAGGGTCTCACTCTAGCACAGGCTGACCTGGAATTCACTTTGTAGTCTCAAGCTGGCCTTGAACTCACGGTGATCCTCCTACCTCTGCCTCCCGAGTGCTGGGATTAAAGGCGTGCGCCACCACGCCCAGCTTCCCATCACTGATTTTTCAGTGGCTTTCATTCTCCATCTCCCCTGCTCTTTCCCATCATCTCACAAACTGTGAGGCATACAGGAAGTTGTTATATCACCTCCTTTCTACAAGCAGTTTGGAGATCATGTAGCCCCAGATGTGAATCCAGGCTCCAGGCCTGAGCGAGGCAGGCTATCCCAGGAGTTCAACCTCCACAAGCCCAGACTCAGTCATCCCTTCCTTTTCTTCCTCCTTCCCTCCCTTCTTTCCTTTCTTCCACTTTTCTTTTCTGCATGTGTGCTTGTGTGTGGGCACACGTGTGTGCACACATGTGGAAATCAACATCAGGCGTCTCCTATGACGCCCCACTTTATTTATTGAGACGGGGTCTCTCACTGAACCCAGGGCTCCTAGATTCAGCGAGTCTAGCTAGCCAGCTTGCTCAGGGCATCTGCCTGCTCTGCTTCCCAAGGGCTGCGACTATCCCACTCTGGGCAGGCATTTATGTGGATCCAAATTTGGGCTGTTGTTCGTGTTTTGGCATCTCCCCAACCCCCTCGTGTTTCTCTCTCTCAAGAGGGTCTTATATAACCCTAGGCAGCCTTGAATTTGCTATATAGTAGAAGATGACCTTGACCCCTCTGATCCTCCTGCCTCTATCTCCTGAGTTTTGGGATTACAGACATGTGCCTACCACCACGCCTGGTTTGGATGGTGCCAGGAATAGAACCCAGGGCCTCATGCATGCTGGCGTAGCACTTTACCAACTGCTCACCTTCAGTCCAAGATGCCCATTTTCCAAGTCCAAGGAAACATAACCCATTTGCCCATATTGTACTTCAAGACCTTCCAGGGAACAGAGTCCCTTGCTGGCGCTGGGCGGGAGGGGTAAAGCATTTCTTATCTGAACTTTAGAGATAAAGTCATAAACACGCAGGTCCTTCCTGTGGTCCTCCACTGATGTCTGGTGGCCCACTGCATCTAAGTCCCAGTGACAGATGTCCCTCCCACCGGGGTGGGCTGGCTTTCTCCGGTCTCCAAGCTGCTGTCAGATGCTTCATCTGAGACCTGTCATCTCAACGGCCTGCTCACTCCTGTGCCCAGCCTACTTTGGTCACTTGACCACACGGTGGACAGCTCCCAAAGTAGGCTGGGTGACCAAAACTGCTTGCTAGGGACCCAGAGTGGGAACCCTTCCAAACATGAACAATGGATTTCTGAACTGGGATAAAAATAGCCTTAGCAAATCAGCAAGCGAGACAGCTTTAAATTGCTCACCCCTCAGCCCCATCTGCTAGCATGTCTAACATGAGAGCAAAGCAGCATTTCTGGTAGTTGTGTGTGTTGTGTGCACATGTGTGTGTCCAGATGCACCCTGCACATGAACAGAGGCCGGAGGAATACTGGGTGTCCCTCCTCTGTTGCTTATACACGTATTTCCTTCAGATGGTCTTTCTGATCGTGAGCTCCAGGAATTCTCTGCAAGACGGGTTACAAGCAAGTGTGGCCACACCTAGCTGTCTATATGGGTCCTGGGGAATTGAACTCAGGGTCTCAGGCCTTCACTTGTGCAGGAAGAGCCCTTACCACTCATGAACTGGCTTGCTAGCTCATTTCCAAGCCCCCATGTTCCCCTTCTGTGCAGTCCAGGGGGCTGGAGGAGGTCATACTCGAGCTTTACTACTGTGGTGGTCTCAGTCAGGTTTCCCCCATAAACTCATGTGCTCTGAATGCTTGGTCCCCAGCTGATGGTGACTTGGGAGGTGAAGCCTTGCTGGAGGAGGTGTGTTGTTGGGGGTGGACCCTGAGGGTTTATTAGCCCTAGCTTGCCAGTGTTTGTTCAGCTCACTCTCCTGCTGCTGTTTGCGTTGGTAGTGGCAGCCTCTGCTCATGCCACCCTTTCCCTGCCATTATGGAGTTCCCCTTGAGACTATAAGCCAAAATAAATCCCAACAGCTGCTTCTGGTCGGGTATTCTGTGCCAGCAATGAAAAGGTAACAACCACTACCATCGTCTCTCAAGGTGCTCAGGAGATACAGGCTTCTGCCAATGACCAATCAGGAGGCACCAGGAGCCAAATGCCCTCGAAGTATGAACACAAAATACCAATGTCCAAGGAAACACGTGAATGGTGGTCCTCTTATGGCTTCCTGTTCTTCCTGGAAGACATGTGCACTGAGCATCTTTCATTCTCACCACAGCAGGCCTGTCCTCAATCATACAACGCAGCACCAAAAAGCCCCCACGGAAGCCCAGAAAAGGGCATCCTGGCTTGGCTTTGCCGCTCTTGCAGGGCAACCTCGAGGTGATTACACTTGCTCTCTATGGGCTCTGTCACGTAAGATGGGTGCCTACCGATGGCTCTTCTCCCTTGGGACTCAGCCTGTAGCTGTTGCTAGCACTATGAAGCCCCTCTCCCCAGAGCCATGATGGTGGCGTTGAGGAACTAATGTAGCTCTTCATTTGGGAGACCACAGGTCAGGGAAGCAGGGGCCTAAGGGATCAAAGTGCAAGGGTAAGAGGGACTCAGACTCGAGTCAGCTCATGGCTTTTTCCTGGCTGTGTGACCTTGGGTCAGTCACTTTCTCAGCCACCTGTAGTGGTAGCTACATGTGGCTGAGATGTCTCCATCCAGCGAACAGAATGCTGCATTCAGAGGACCGGGCCAGATGCAGGGTACTCGGCCAAGCTCCACTTCCTCTCCCTCCCCTTCCTCCTCGCCATTCACAATCAAGTTCTGTGAAATGGAAATTGATATGATACATGGCAGGATACAGAAAGGACACAGCATCCCTCCTCCTCCCCAGCATTAACCCATTCCCACCATCCCCTGCAGCTCAAGGCCCCAGGGAAGGAGTCAAGGCCAGAAATCGGAGTGCCTTTACCAACTCACTGCTGCACATTCTTACAAGCTGAGAAAGGACAGAGTCCACCAGCCTGATTTCCCCTCATGACCCTAGGGCTGCAGTCAGAGAGCAGGGGCCAGGCTGCTGCCTAAGTGTGGTGGGCCCAGGCTCTTCCAGAAGCATTTAGAACCACTGGAATCACACCGTGACTGTAAGACATGGTAAGAACTGGGGCTGGCGGTGGGTTCCCGGCTGTAAATCTGTGAAGGAATGTGAGTAGGGTATCCAGTGCATCTGAACTGGAAAACAAAGAAAGGAACCTTACAGGTGACCTTTAGAAATGCCAGAGGACTTTGGCTCCTGGACTAGTTCTAAGAGAGGTCAGTGGCAGGGGTCAACTAGAGATAACCCAACACCTCACATTTCCACACAATGGAGATGTCAGGAGGCAGCACTGGTTGACCTCAGAGCCACTTGTTTGGAAAAGCACTTCCCAGTAAGGAGAAATGAGCGAGATCGTGTCAAGTAAAAAAGTAACACAAGAAAACACCACCTGTAGCTCTCCGGGTTTGTGAAATAACGTTTTATACATTCCTGAGTTTTCAAGCATACATTCTTTTTTACATTATGAAAAATGAAACCAAGAAGAGATATTCAAAACAAGGTTCTAAGGTTAGTCTGTCTTTTTAGTACTTTAACTTTTTATGAGTAAATCTTTGCTTTTTTTAAATGAAGACATCCCATTGAACCTGGCTTTGTGATCATAAGTATCCACCCTAGGTTTCAGGTTATATCCTCTAAAAGAAAAACCATCTTACCAGGTGACAAAAAAGAAACTTCTCGGCTAGCGGTCGTTGCATCGTAGAAAGATCAGGTCTGTTGGACTCAAAGAAGCCATCCCCCAAAAAATTGTATAAAAAGATTTATTGAAATTTACCAATGACAAACAGACATAAAACTCAAAGTTTGGCTCTTCTTAGGGGCAGGGGGAGAAACCGGTGCAGATGTTCTTTTATACAGATGAAACGAGGGTCGGGAAGTGACACGTCATTCCAAAGCAACCTGGAAGAGGTACGCTGAGAGCAAACCTGTACATTCGCTAGGAATTTGCAATTACTTCAGATTTCCACTAGGTAAGAAAATACAATTTTGCATTAGTTTTCCGTGCTCCGGTGTATGAAAACAAAAACCGAATAAACCCAGCCGACATGCAGCAACATTGCTCTTCGGTGCTTAGATCTGCAAAAAACGGTCTAAGCGCCAAAGGACCCGGGGACGAATCCTGTCATTTTCATAAGACAAAGCGTTCTAATATCTTACAGAACAAGATAGGACAGGCTTTGTGTTTTTTTTTTTTCCCTTCCTCTTCTTCTTCTTTAAGGAGATTGAAGCTTGAGGGTTAGCTTTTTCTCTTTTTTTTTTAATGATAATTACCAAACCCATTTCACATGGATTTCCTGAGCCTGCCCATTCCGGCTCTGGGCTCACAGCTTTCTAGAGGAACGTCAGAATTACAGCTCTTTGCCAAGAGAAGCCCACCACTATGTGGGTGGGGGTGGGAGAAGGACGGTCCCCAGACCAGTGACAAAATATGCCTTTAGGAGGTTATTTACACAGGGTGCTGGGTGCCCAGAGCAGGCCTGAGGAATGCAGTCACCGTAGGACCAAGAAAGTTAAAGATGGGCTGGGGCTTCCTGACCTTCAGAAGCCGGCCCTGGCCTCCCAACTAACCCTGGGGATGTGGGACAGAGCAGAAAGTGAAGATCCTCCCAGCCGTCCTCTCGGAGAGAGAACAAACGCTCACTGGGTGGGTACTCGGCTATTCCGTAATGGGGACAAAACCAGACACACAAAAAAAAAAGGAGGGGGAAAAATAAAGAGTGGCAGTAAAAATAGTATTTTATTCCACCCCCTCCCCCCATGACCCCAGTACACTTTTCCCCTCTCGTTCCCACAGCAACATTACAATCAGAAAAAAATAAGTTTCAGGGGGGCAGGATTTGGAGGGGGGAGGGGAACATGGGTAAAAACAGTCAAATCACAACAGGAATTTTCCAAAATAGGTTATTCCTTAGTCCTCTTCTTCCCCCTCGTCTTCGGCTTCTCGTTTTCGCTTCTGACCCCTTTCTTCTTCTGGAAGAAGAAGGAAAAGGCATTTCGTGTTAGAGAACCGCTCACCCAGCACACCCCACCCCACCCCGCCCCTGAGGAGCCTTCTGGGAACCGAGGAGGCAGCTGGACTCTCAGGTGGACGCTGCCTGCCCGCTGCCAGGTCCTCAGAGCCCCAGCCAGCAAATGCAGAGGGAGGGGGCCAGGCTGCTCCCCGCTAAAAGCAAAAAGGGCTGCCATACCACTCAGATCCTCCTCGTCTTCCTCGTCGTCCACTTCCCCATCGTTGTAGCCTTCCTCGTCCTCCTGGGAGAGAGAGGGACAGCAGAACGTTAGAGGTGCCCTCTGCTGAGGCTGGATCCGTGGATAAAGTCCTTGGTATTCAAGTCTGAGGACCCAAGTTGGGGTCTCCAGCACCCGCAGAAAGAAAAGCCAAACACGGTAGTGTTCTGTGCGGAGCCGGTGGAGAAGACAGGACCCGAAGGACTTTCTGGGCAGTGAGTCTAGCTCAGTGGCTGAGCAAGACCTTCTCGCAAAAAATAAGGTGGACAGCGACTAAGGAAGACATCCAGCGTTGACCTCTGGCCTCCACACACGTGTACACATGGACCTACACACATGAACACTCACATACATACACCAAAAAAAAAAAAAAATCCCCTTGCTAAGGAAAGCATTACCGCACCCCGCACCTCCGAGCCTCACAGCAAGGCCTGGGAGCTCAGGATGAACGCGAGGCAGGGAGGGCTCATCTGTTTTGTATCAAGGACCCATGTGAGAATCTAGAAAGCTTTGAACTCCTTTGCCCAGTCACGTCCAGTGTGGGCAAACACTCTTGGGGGGAGGGGTGGATGGGACCCCTCTAGGTTAAGAATTTGTGTGAAGGCTCCCCAGGGGGACTTCTGGCCACGTCAAGTGGGCCATCCTTTCTGGCATCTGTCCTCAATCTAGCTTTAGCTTCAAGGGAAGATTCCAGTTTCAGCAAATCCAGAATTGTGTGGCCAAGTCCAACTTCACCCTTCCTTCACCCCCCCATCCTGTAAGCCTGGGGAGGAGAAACTCGAGCCCCCTGAGACATGGCTTCCAACTTGCTTGGGATCCAGCCAGCCAGGAGCAGGACTTCACTCTCACCAGCTCTGTGCTACCTGCAGTCGGTACCTGAGTCACTGTTCCTGACAAACTCTCTGTCAGATAATGTCACGGAGCAGTGAGGCCCAGGGTCTGCATGCTGAGACTCATTTCGTGTAACTGGAAATGTGCAGATGGTCAATGAGATTATGAAAAACCAAAATGAAACCCTCATGTGTGGCTCTTCAAACAATCCACCAGCCAGCACAGCCTACTGTCCTGTCCTCGGGGACCTGGTCTCCGCCTTTCTCTTAAAGAAGCTCCTGAAAGATTCCTTAAAGCCCAAAGCCTAGACTCAGGAGGAACAGAAAGTCTGAGGCAGCAGGCGGATGTCTGCCGGCTCAGCAAGGAGACAGAAAACTGGGAGAGGAGGGATAGTGGTGTGTGTGTGTGTGCGTGCGTGCGTGCGTGTGTGCGCGTGTGTGTGTGCGCGTGTGTGCGCGTGTGTGCGTGTGTGTGTGCGCGCGCGCGTGTGTGCGTGTGTGTGTGCGCGCGCGTGTGTGCGTGTGTGTGTGTGTGCGTGTGTGTGTGTGTGTGTGCGCGCGCGCACGCACATATGCGAGCACCTTGTCCATGCCCTAATCATTTTAAACCTCTTTGGGTCTACTGTCTGCTAATGGCTAAAGCTAATTTAGAATTCTACACAAGTCACAGAAAATGACTCTGCTATGGAAAGCGAACACACAAACTTAAAACCCAGCACACAGTGTGTCAGGAACACAAGAAGGCATTGACACTCCCAGGGGCCACCACTCGCCCCTTAACACCTTAATCACTGAGCCATCTCTCTAGCCCTCAGTGTTTATTTGGGTTTTGGTTTTTGAGGTAGGATCTCACTCTAGCCCTGGCTGACCTAGAACTCACATTGTAGTCCCAGGCTGGCCTCGAACTCACAGAGATCCTCCCACCTCTGCCTCTGAAGTGCTGTGGTTAAAGGCGCATGCCACCATGCCCGGCAAATGTTTGGCTTTTGTTTGTTTTGTTGTTGTTGAGACAGGCTGGCTTCAAACTCGATATGAAGCCGAGGGTGACCTTCAACTTTGTTTTTTAAGAATATATTTTAGGGCTGGAGAGATGGCTCAGTGGTTAAGGCACTTGCCTCCAGTGCTTAAGGCCCCGGGTTCAATTCCCCAATACCCACATATGCCAGACCCACAAGGTGGTGGCCCTGGTGCGCGCGCTCTCTCTCTCTCTGTATCTCTCTGCTTGAAAATGAATAAATAAAATAAAATTTAAAAAAATATATATTTTTTATTTATTTCCAAGGAAGGAGGGAGAGGGAGAGAGAAAATAAGAATGGACACCAGATCTTCTAGTGGATACTGGGAAATCGAACCCAGACCAGTAGGCTTTGCAGGCAAGTGCCTTAACTGCTGAACCATCTCTCTAGCCCCCTCCTTTTTTAATTTGCAAGCAGAGATAGACTGAGAGAAATGGGGGGGGGGGGAAGAGGTATACTAGGGCCTCCAGCCACTGTAAACAAAATCCAGATTCATAGCACCACTTTGTGCATCTGGCTTTATGTGGGTACTGGGGAATCGAAACCGGGTCATTAGACTTTGCAGGCAAGCACCTTAACCACTGAACCATCTTTCCAGCCCCTGACCTTAAACATTTGATTCACCCACCTCCAGACCTCTCAAGTGCTAAGATGATAGGCATGGGCCAACACATCTGAGTTTTTAAGATTTTTTTTTAGAGATTGAACCCAGGGCTTTCTACATGCTAGGTAAGCACTCTACCAACTGGACTATATCCCCAGCCCACCGATACCTTAATTACCATATAATACAAAACAGTGGGACACAGGGACAGGAATTCTGCACTTCTCACACAGCACCAGGGACAGGCTCCCCTGCAGCAGGAGAGTCCCCTGCCTCTAAAATCCGCTTCCCCAGAATCTGCTCGCTGCATCTAGTCTCCTACAATTCGTTTACTGAGAGGCTAGGGAAGGGACTCATTTCCCGCCTGTGGGGAGGGTCCAGAACACAGAGCTGATATGGAGGCGTCCATCAGGACTCAGAGCTTACCCCATGGCCAGCCCCACTTCTTACCTCCTCCTCTCCACTCACATCCTCCTCTTCCCCTTCTTCCTCCTCCTCCTCGTCCTCTTCATCTTCTACCAACTGGGCGTATTCATCATACTCCTCCTCTGCAGCCAGAATGGGGACCAAGATGAGAACTGGGGTGAGCTGGCCGGCAGGGTCTTTGGGGGGGGGGAACCCTTGGCCATCCCACCCCTTCCCAAAGCCCAGAGCCTGCAGGCTCTATCTCACAAAACAGTGCTCACACAACCAAACACCCCAGTGACCCCTGGGATTAGACCTGCAATTTTTCTTTATGTGTGGTATACATATGTGTGCCTATATGGTGAATGTACACACATGCCTGGAGACCGGAAGTCAGTGGCAGGTACCCCCTCAGGTGTTGTCCACCTTATTTTTTTTTTTTTTTTTGAGGCAGGTTCTCACACTTAACCTAGTGCTCAGTGATTAGGCTAAACTAACCCGTAAGCCCTAGGGACCTTCCTGTCTCTGCCTCCCTGGCACCTGGATGACAGGCATGAGCCACCTTGCCCAGCCTTGGTGCAGGTACTGCAGCACTGCTCAGCCATCGCCCCAAATCCTCCTCCAAATGCTCATGTGTGGGAGATCCCTCATGTGGTTAGACTCACAGCTGAAACGCCTACTCATGCAGAAGAGCACCTGGCCAAACTCCTCCCTCTACAGAGAGAAATTACTCGTTCAAGGTCGAACATGGCCTGCGTGGTAGAGCAACCGACTGGGTTAGGGGCCTGGGGACCTGGCCTTGGGGCTGCCCAACTCTGCTGTACCAGAGCCACACTGTGCCTCCGAGGGACACTGATGAGTTTCACAAAGAAGACCTCCACCAAGGCAAACAGGACATCTCATGAAACACCCTAGTAACAAGAAGCCAAAACCCTACACCTACACTGATTGGGCACTGCTTTCCTCCAGCCATGGTGACCTGCAGGGAAGCCACAGGGTGCCAACTTCAAGGGACAGTGGGAAAGAAGCAGGAGGAGGTGCTCCTGGCTTCTTCTTCCCTCTCAAGGACTCTGCCTCAGCCTGTAACCTTGGACTTCCGACCTGGCCCCTGAGCAGGCCAGTGCTGGCCTTGGCTACTACAGGCTGCAACCACCAGACCCTCTCCCCCCTCGAGCCTCTCCAGCTAAAGACCTGGTCTCCAGGGGGGACACCCACCCAGATGGACACATCTCACCCATGCCCCCCTTGCTGCCTGCCTCTTAAGGTCTAGCATACACTATAGATAGCGATGCCCAGAGTCTCATTTCCGAGGAACTTCAGAAAAGAGACGTAATTTGAAGGGATGACTCAGAGGGTTTAAAAGGCTCTAAGGAGCAGCTGGCAAGTCTCAGATGTGTCTCTGGGGCTCGTGACCTTGTTCTTCTAAGGGAAACCGACGGGGACTGACTGGGGAGACGGGCGGCCAGCCCCACTCCCCTCCATAGCTCGGGAGAGAGGTGGCCTGCACTCAGTCGCAGGTGGGCAGCTCACAGGGCCCTGCTGGCACCCACCATCCTCATCCTCCTCGTCGTCATCCAGGCCCTCCACGTCGGAGTCAGAGGCCTCCTTGTTGTCCCGGTCATAACCGTCGAGGTACGTGACCTGTGGGAGGAGCTTGAACACGTTTTCTCTGTAGTCGTTCAGGTTGGTTACCTCACAGTTGAACAGGTCTAAGCTCTTCAGGTTCTCTAACTTTTTCTGCAAGCAGGAAAAAGTGAGAGTGAGAGCAGTTTATAGAAGGTGGGTGGAAAGGGGAAGTCACCCTAGGGCTCTTTCAGCCCCATGTCTACCTAAGGCCTTGCTGTCCTCATGTAGAAAATGGGCTGGACTTGAAGGTCTGCAAAGCCTCGTCTGAAAGTTAGCACATTAAAACATATTTATTAACCGGGCGTGGTGGCGCACGCCTTTAATCCCAGCACTCGGGAGGCAGAGGTAGGAGGATTGCCGTGAGTTCAAGGCCACCCTGAGACTACAGAGTGAATTCCAGGTCAGCCTGGACTAGAGGGAGCCCCTACCTCGGAAAAAAAAAAAAAAGGAAAAAAAATTTATTTATTTATTTAGAGAGAGAGAGAGAGAGATTGAGAGTGCCCAACAGGACCTCCAGCCTATGCAAACAAACTCCAGACACATGTGCCACCTTGTGCATCTGGCTTTATGTGGGTGCTGGGGAATCGAACTCGGGTCCTTCACCTTTGCAGGCAAGCACCTTAATAGCTAAGCCATCTCTCCAGCCCCCAGTTAGTACTTTTTTTTTTTTCCTTTTGGTTTTTTGAGGTAGGGTCTCGCTCTAGTCCAGGCTGACCTGGAATTCACTATGTTCTCAGGTGGCCTTGAACTCACGGCAATCCTCCTACCTCTGCCTCCTCAGTGCTGGGATTAAAGGCGTGCTTCACCACGCCTGGCTTGTCCCAGTTAGTACTTTTAATCTGCAATTTCAGCCTGCATTTTTTTGTTTTGTTTTGTTTTTTGTTTTTTTGAGGTAGGGCCACCACCTTGTGGGTCTGGCTTATGTGGGTCCTGGGGAGTTGAACCGGAGACCTCAGGCACTGGAGCCAAGTGCCTTAACCGCTGAGCCATCTCTCCAGCCCTCAGCCTGTATCTTAACAGTAACTGGCTTGAAATTAACCTGAAGTCCTCTAGATGCAACCCCCACCCCCACAACCCATGACGAGAATAAAAAAGACAGCGTGACTAACTCTTGCATCTAAATTATGATCACTGTGACAGGTAACACAGCACATCAAGTCAATTCAACCATGACTGAGAGGCGGAGACCTGTGCTCTCAGTCTATGAAGCAGGCCTGTCAGAGCAAGGGGACCCAGATCCTGTCCACAGTCCAGAACAGACGTACTCTGCCACGGCTCTGCACCAGCCCAGTCCTGCTCATGTTAACCACTTGGATGGTTGAGGAAACTGAGGCCCACAAGTGAGGAGTCACAGAGCTAGCGAGTGAGTTGTATCTTGTCTTGACTTCTTTTTTTTTGGTAGGGTCTCACTCTAGTTCAGGCTGATCTCAAACTCACCTCAGACCTCCTACCTCTGCCTCCCAAGAGTACTAGGATTAAAGGCATGCACCTCCACACTCTGATCATCCTGACTTTCTACCTTGCCCAGAAAGGCACCAGAACCCACCTCAAGCTGCGTGCCTGTCGTGACCAGGAAGGGGGCTAACTGGGAGTGAAGCCACTGCCCTCAGAGTAAACACTGGCTCCAACACTTTGCTTTTAGATCCAGGTCATTCTCAGCAGAGAGGCCAAAGGCAGGGAGGATGTCTGGGGCTCTGGTCTGTGTGGGTGGATGGACCCAACACTCCCCAACCCAAAGCAGGTTGCCACCCTGGGAGGTGAGTAGAAATGTATCACACCAATAACCAGAGCAGGGGACTGTTGACAAACATGTGATCTGGGCACAGGAAAGCACACGTGCCTGTCACATAGATAGATTCATGAGGAGTATATAGTCTCGGTCCCTACACACAGCCCGATTAAAAGAGACGTGCTTCTCCTAGACTATTAGAAGGCCTAGAGTTTTCTGTGATGTGTCTTATCCGGCTTGGCCTGAGCTTGGGAAAGCCATGCTAGCTTCCATCACATACCCTGGCCCCTCAGCAGGACCCTGGAAGGTGGAGAGGGAGGAGGGCTTGTGTGCAAGAACCCTGCAAACACAGGCCCAGAGCGAGGCCACCTAACCTTTAGCTGTGTCGCCCTGGGCGAAGCATCCCCCAGGCTTTCCTTGAGCCTAGCACTGTGCTCACGAAGAGACTCCTATGTGTCTATTTGCAATCAGAAAGTTTACTTAAGGGGATAGTATTCTCTCCAAAAAGCGGCTATTTAGTCAATGACACATCTGAACAGTCGATTTTCTTAAAAATCAATGGAATATGGTACTTTGCATCTTGGTAACGGAGATTGTCTTTCAGACCATGACCGACCCAAGCAGAGACAGAAGTGCCACCTGTTTCTCGGAGGCCCTGGTCACTAACCAGCCAGGGCACACGTCCCATGTGCAGGCAAAGGACTTCCCAATGCACATCTCTGTCATCCTGGAGTTCTGTGTCAGCAATGACCCGGTGCCACTAGCCTTGGCCAATAACTTCTGGAAGGAACAGGGGTTTTTACCCCCAGAGTGGGCTTAATTTTTGGTTTGTTCCTCCCTCCTCGAAGGGGAAGATGGGGGAATGCCTGTGTGGATCCAGCCAGGCTGTGAGCCTGGACAAATGACAACTCAGGTTTCTAAAAGCCCAGCTAAACCTGAGGGATGAGCCACAGACAGGGGCCCACCACCCCGTGTCCTGCGTGGCACTGGCTGCCCATTCTGGCTGGGTGACCGTGGTCAAGCTGTTAACTTCTTTGGGCCTCAGTTTCTTGAAGGACTGAGAAGTAGTAGCTCCCATTCCAGCTAACACCACATGAGGAGAGTTGAAGAAATGAAAGGGAAGAAAGAAAAGAAGGACAAAATAGAAACATAGGGATCGTACCCCCCATTCCCCTGGCCCCCCCGCAAGGAGAGGGGAGGACCCAACATGACTCACCAGTGGCTCTATTGTGCTGAGGTCTTTAATTTTGTTGCCACTTAAATTTAGATGCGTAAGGTTCGGACACTTTTCTGCCAATACTTCCAGGCCCCCTGAGATTTTGTTATCGCTTAGTTCAAGCTAAACAAGGCAGGGAGAGAAGAAGCAGAAATGGTTTTGAACAAGACGGCTCTGGGCCCAGGCCTCCTGGCTCTCCCCAGCCGGCAGGGAAGGGAATGATGTCCTCAGGGAACCGCCTGGCGTGTACGGGCAAGCACCTGGCCTTGCCCTCAATTAAGCTCCCTGAACAGAAAGCACCCCACCCCACGAGCTCCCAGCACCCAGACATTGCACTGTGTACCTTCTTAAGTTTGTTTAACTTTGGTAAGTTCGAGATTGAGGTGAGGCCTACGTTGATTGTACTTAAGAATTCCAGTTCTTCAAACTCATCTGTGAGGCCTTTGATTTTGCCTTCGATCGACCGACAGTTGTCCAGGACAAGTTCCTTCACCTGGAAAGGGAGGAATGTGTGAGTGGAAGCGAGGAAGGGCGAGGAAGGCCTTGCAGGAGGACAGAAGATAGCCCCCAAATGCCACTTCTTCCAAGTTTCCCAGGACCCCGAGGAAAAGAGATTTTTGTCCACCTGGTCTTTCTGTTGTTGGCAGGACTGAGGCAGGGGAGTGCCGGGTGACCTCACACCCACCTACTGCCCCAACCCCAGTCTACAGCAAAACACACAGACCCCCCACTTCCCACCGACACCAGCCACAGCGCTGGTACCCTCTGCCTACAAATGGCCCAGCTGGGACATCCACATTTCCCGTGCTCAGCCCCCACCTCTCCCTCCCTCCCCTCTACCAGTCTGCCACCCTCTGCATAGGGTTTCTAAGAGGCACACATACGCTGTGTCGCCCACTCACACCCCCAGTCACAGCTTGCCCCCTGCCCCTGGAAGGGAACAGCAGGCTAAGGGACCCCTTGAACTCTCTCCACCCTCAGACAGGGCTGCCCAGCAGAGGTGCTTTCTGTGCTGTCCAGGAGGGGAACCATGAGCACTCGTGATGAGGTTGGGGAGCCTGAGGAAACTGAGCCTTTGCTGGAAATATGGGTCTGTCCGAAACCCTTTCCTTCGAATGGGCTCACGAGCCAACTCTGCTGCAGAGGCAACCTGCCCACTCCTGAGAACGTGTCAGATGACAGGCTCAACACAGTCCAGGAGCGGGAGACCCACGTGCCTCTAGCAGACCAGGTATTTGGGGAACCTGTTTCCTCCAGGCTAGAAGGAACCTTTATTGAGGTGCTAAGGCTTGAACCTAGGTCCTCACGCATGCCCGGCAAACACTCTAACACCAAGCCCTTTTTGTTTTGAGACAGGGTGTCCCAAAGTTGCTCAAACTGGCCTTGAATTCACTTTGTAACCTAGGCAGAACTTGGAACTGTAATTCTCCTGCCTCAGCTTCCAGACTAGCTAGGATTACCGACCTAGGTCACTGGGCCTGGCTGGATAAACCTTCAAGAACACACTCCTCTTGGCACATGGCTCTCAACCCTCCCTGAAGCGGTTAACAGTTGCCGTGGGAGCAGGAGACATTCTCAGCAGTGATGTAGACGCTGGTAAATTACACGTGCGTGGGTAAAAAAATCCCCCACCAATGCAACCCTATTAAACTCAATGTGTGTCACACACGTACACACACACACACACACACAAGCAAAGTAGAAAGGAGATTCCTTGGGAAGAAGGGATTCAGTAATGGAAGGGAGACAGGGAGGGGAGGTCAAAGTCATGGAAGAAGATTAGGATCAAAATACATTATATACATGTATAAGAATTGTCAATAAAAAAAAATTATTAAAAAAACACAAAGTGTGAAAATTTAATACATAAATCTTTATAATGTATTACCTTAGAATAATGAAAATAACATAAAATAAGATTAGATTAATTCAGTTAATAAAGTTTGTCTCAACTCAAAAAAAAAAAAAAAAGAATTGTCAATAAAGTAATTGGTGGTGGGAGAGGAGACCGCTCTTAGCAGCATCTAGTGCTTGAGAGAGAGCGTGAGTGCCTACAGGCAGGACACCAGGACGCAGCCTCCCAGCCACCCACACTTTGCGCTGATTCTGCCTGGGTCCGTTCCCTCCCTCCCTCCCCCCTCGGAGTCACACAGGCAGGACCTGCACTGCTCATGGGGTCACCGATGCCCTGAGCCCTCCCTTCCCCTAGTCCAGAGCCACCCCACTCTTCCGTGCAGACCACCTTTCCTAGCTTTCACCCTTCTGGAGGAAGGGCTCACCTTGGTCACCATGGGTCCCCCCCTCCTGGCAAAGTAAGGGGGATTGGGCTGGAGGTGGCTCAGAGGGCACGAGTACTTGCTGCCCAAGCATGAGGCCTGAGGAGCCCTGAGAGTTGAGTCCCAGCAGGTGTGTAAAGGTGAGCAGGGCCACACACACCCTGAACCTGAGTTCTGCAGGAGGCAGAAACACCTGCTGCTCAGCCAGTGTGAACGGCTGGCTCAGTGAGAGACTCATCCCAAGGAAACAGTGTGTCGGTGACAGAGGGCACCCAAAGCTCTCCCACGGCCCCTGCACTTGTGTGCGTAGGATGCACACATCACACCACCCAAAGGTGTGCAGTGGGCAGAATAAGGACCGTGAGGACCCGCAGGGCTGTGACTGCTCGTCCGTCCCTGGTGGACAGAGGCACAGTGCTTTGGGCAGGAGAGTGGCTGCCAGGTAGAACCCACAGGAAGGAAAGCCAGAGGGCAGCTCTTTCCCAGAATTCCCAAGCTCTGATGAGCCTGTGCACTGGCCAAGGTCCACCTACCCGACGGATCTGGGAGCTGAGGAAGTGCTGTCCCAGAGAGGCCCCTCTCAAGGTCACTGCTAAGAGCACCTAGGATTAAGTCCTGTAGACCCTCTATGGAGCCAGGAACTAGGCCTCTGGGCAAGCAGATGGAGGGCAGGGGCCCAGCTCCCTCGTGTGTGCTGAGTGCTGGAGCCA